>VZTF01008312.1:1014755-1052255 GCA_013397755.1 Cnemophilus loriae
GCACCGGAAGAACACAAGCTGGTGAGGGCTTTTGTTTTTTTTCCTCTGAAGAATCTGACAGATGTGATAGGTAAACTATCAGGGCTAAGCAGGCAAAAATGTTACTGTAAACCCTGGTGGCAATATATCTTCTGCAAGTAGAGTTCAGTTCCTCAGCTGTAGCTGAGTATTTTTTGAAGAGTAGAGTTGGTTTTATGAAGTGGAAGTATGAATCTCGCATATCTGATCTGAGGTTTGGAATGAATTAATTCGAGATCAGCTTCCTTATGCTGTCTTTCACCCACTTTTTATCTGTAAGGGAATCCTTGGGTTACTCAGTTTGGGACAGGTTAGGTTATTTAGTTTCCTCTCTTTTTTTCTTTTTTACCTATTCTTTTTAAATAAATTCCTTAATTTTAACAGTGCTGGAGCTATAAGGAGCTGCATAAACAAAAGGTAAACCAGTGGGTCATGACTACATAAATATATACAAGCAGAGATGATGTCCCTTCCACGCATAGAAAGCAGCTCCATGTGCTGAGCAGAACTCCCAGTCTGTTGGCTCCACAGGGAGGAGTAAAGCTGGAGAGAACAGAACAAGTTCATTTCTCCATTTTTGTGTTGCAAATAATTTCTGAACCGATGCCACCACTCTGGCTTTTCAGATCCCATCTGGCCTTATCAGAGGTTGCAAGACTATGGCAGTATCTAGAACATTAGAAACAGTGTAAAGAAATGACTACAGATCTTGCCCCTTTAAAAAAGTCTCCAAATGCTTCATAGAGAACCTTCCAGTGCACAATTTAATGCTTTTTTTATCCTGACATTGAGGTTGCCTAAGTACTTCATGACCCCAGGGAGCAAATTCAAGTTACTCTTCTCGTCCTATGCTCCAGAAGGAAGTCTGAAATATCCGGGGAGTGATCTGAAGCTGTACCACCATCCAACACCTTGAAAGACTCCTTTCAGCAACATTAGGTTTTTATGCTAATCTGCTAGGCTTTCCTCATTATCACATTTACATTTTCATAGCCATACCTGCTGTTTCCTTCTTTTCTTTCTCTGGCGACAAAGACGCCAGCAAAGCAAAGCTAGTGCACATAAAGGCTTGAAAACAAATCTAACAGTCATTAAGGACAGCAGTGTGGTGATTTTGGTGCTCATCCACTCATTTCGTGCGAGCTTCTAAATAACCACTGTGGTGTAGCTTTCAATCACTGTCAGCAATGGTCCAAAAATGAACTGTGAGTTCAACATCCTTCTAGCCTTGGGCAGGGAAAGGCCACACAGACACGCAGACACTTCGGGTGCAGAACAATATCCTTACAGTTCCTGGCTGACCATGACCCAAATGTCATGTTATCCATTTCATGAGCCCAGAAACATGTTCCATCTCAGGAAGGCATTCCATTTAAGTTCCATTCAAAAATCCAGCACAGAGTCCCCAGACCAAACCTCAAGTCCTCATTTGACATTATCCTCAAGCAGTCTCCAAACTCGAGTAATAATCTGAGCCAGAAATGAAACAGAAGCAGAGTCAGTGCCCTGGAGGTAAAAAGCTCCTCAACACCTTATTAGCCAGGCCTCGATCAAATTTGGCTCGCTTTGATCATTTTTTGCCAATCTCTTATGCTTGAGAAGAATTCTTTTGCCCCAGAGGCAAAGGGAGGCAGAAGAGAGAGGAAGAGCTTTCACCTGTTTGTTCTTTATTTGTAGCAGTAATTCATATTTCTGAAAGCATGTATTACTAAGAAAAAGGGACCATTTTCAGTGGTCACAAAACGATGCTTTTACTTCTCCTTAATGCGACTTTTCAGGAAAAACATTTTTCAAGTGTAAATAAGGAGCAGCTATTCAAGACATTTTTATTTATTAATAGTTAGATTCTTTCTCTAAAAAAAAACCAACACAAAATCCTCCATAACACCTTGATTGCATTACTACTTCATATTTGCCTGCATAAATAAACCTGACGTTTTACTGCAAGAGAGGCAGCTATTTTAAAGATGGCAAAATGTCAGCTCTTGGATGGTTGGTTTCATTTAACAGGGCTCCGCATGAATTTATGAACTGTTCCATAACATCTTCTCCCTGCACCAAATGGCAGACTTTGGGCAGAAACCCAATGTATATTTAGCTAATGTATAACAAACAGAGTATTTACATAGTCAGTGGACCCTATTAGGTATTAAGAATGGTCTCTTTCTAAATTCACTGTTAATTCCCTTCCTCAACAACCCAACTGAAGTGTTCACTTCTCAGAGAAAGCTAAGAAAATGTGCATTTACTCACATGTGTGTATAGGTCTTTTCTTTCATTTTAAAATGTCTTTAACAAAACTTCTGACAGTTATTTTCTTTTGCTGCAAGGGTGAGAATGTAGTTTAAGATATTGTTTCCTGACTTTAAAGGTGCCTTGTGGTTTTTAAGGATATTTCAGCAGCTAAAGAAATTCTACTGCAGACACAATGTACCAGTTCATTTCTTAAGCAATAAATGGCAAGCAGGGTGGTGCTGAATAAGCATGCTTATATGGAATTTCTCTTTGAAAAGACCACTAGTTAGGCCCTATAACACTTCAGTTGATATTTCCACAGTGCAAACACGATAGTGGAAATTAAGTTGCCCCAGCAAATTCAGTTTAGGAGAAATTTGTTATGAATAAAACGCTGCTGCTGGCCTTAGAACATTGAATTTATCCACCAAATAATATCTTAGAAATACCACTTCAGAAGAAATCAGCTCTAAATAATTGATAAATTTGGTTTGTTTAGAAACCTTTTGACCCCTGTAATAGAAAGTAAAAACACATTTCAGTTATTAAAGTCACATATATTCCCTCTGGTAGGGGAAGCTTTTAATTTTAAGCTGGTCTCTGTTGGGGCCATTTGATAAAGCTTGGAAAAACCTTTTCAACTGCTGCTGGTGGATTTGGGTCAGCTTCCCTTGGGAAAACGGCAAAAGATAAATTTGTAGCTTTTCATAACACATAAGAAAACTTCAGAGATTTTAAACATCAAGAACTATTGGAACTGAAAGACAGAGTTTCTCTTTTGTTTCTCCCCCTCCTCCTCCTGCTCCTTCTTCTCTTTTATTTCCAAAAAGAACTTTAAATTCTCTTGTTGTTTTAATTTTTTTTTTTGGACTATGGAGGTTAGAAAGTTTTGACCTCTCTAACTACACTACCAGTGGTCCTTATTAGTGTAAGATTTATTTTGAGATAGAAATATCATTATGCAGTTTTTATTTTTAAATGGAGCCATTTCATTCTACTAGTTTCAAAGCCAAGAGCAAAATAAAAACCCTCTATCACTCTTTTTTTTTTAATGCATTTCTTAAACTTTGCTTCAGTCACTCTTAGCAGATCTTTATGCCCACAAATATGTGTCAGTCTCATTTCCCCAGGACGATGACCACAGTTTATGAATGAGGGCACTGATTCTACTGGGATTGCCAAAATGTACCTGACCTCACTGCACTGCTGTTTCACAACAGGGAAATAAACGGGGGTGAAGGAGAAGAAACGTATTTAATACCTATGAAAACAAAAAGACATAATAACACCCCACAGTCGAATATTTAAGTAGCCACTTCTGCATAAAGCAAATACGCACAGGCAGCAAGGCAGATTGTGCTGCCCTCTGAACCTCAGACCTGCAGACATCCTTGCACATATTTGCAGAGGTTGCTGCTGTTCTTTGTCCCTTCAGGAGCTGCCTCCAAGAAGCAACATTTGCAGACTTTGTGGTGCATGTCCATTTCTATACATTCAGCTGAAACTATCGAATTCACTTCATATAAACTACTGAATGGCCGTCATTCAACAGAAACAACCATCTTTCTCTGATATCCTAAACAAGAACCACCCTAGAGGATAAAATCCTTGTATTTTCTTACAGGCTCTAAGAGGATTCAGCCTCTCTTCCCTGTTGTCATTAAGACTAAAGTATGTTTCCCTGGAATATATTTGTGAGCACAGTGAGACTCTGGAGTGGTAGATGGCTCTGGCAAGCTGAGTTCCTCTTCCTGAATTTCATGGTGAATGAAGCATCAGCACTTTCGAAACTACAGAGCAGCTGAATTTTTTGATAACTGGATGAGTCCCTAAAAATCTTGCTTACCTACAGGCTGTGAAGAGTGCTCAGCAACAAACTGGTAGAAGCAAAGTTTTCCTCCTAGACAACTAGCCTTTCTTGAGCAGCCAGTTCTTTCTTTTTGCCTTTTCATACTTGGTTGCTATTCCCAGTGTAAGACACTTTGTTGCATGGATGCAGTGGTAAATTATTAAAAGGGTCTCTACCAGGTATTCATTCGTTCATGCAGTCACAGATTATGTGTTCATGTACCTCTGCCTATTCTTGGCAGGTGCAGATCCTCTGTGAGTACTTCAGCAATTCAAACACCTGCATTATTTCATTACGTTAGAGCTGTCATTCAAAGAGTTGCACCTACACCCCATTAGCACCCTCAGAGGGAGGCCAGCTCTTGGTAATTTATGTTGTGGAGGGATTGCCACCTTGGAAAAGAAAGATGACATGCGGAAAGCTAGGCTGTGATTTTACAGCCACACTATTCCAGGTTCTCAAATAAACACACATAGCACACATCCTCATGGTCACTTGGTCCGCTTGGATGAGTGAAAGGGGCTCCTTTGTGTTTACTGTGCGCTCAGTGTTCACACAGGAAATAGTTGAGGAGCCGCCAGCACTTGAAAAGGTGACAGCTTGGAGTATTTCATGGTGTTTTTCTTGTGCAGGAATGTCTTGGAAGGATGTGAAATTTTGAATTGGAAAATTTCTTCTTTTATTTTTGAAGGTTTTATTTTGTCATTTTTTCCTGTTGATACTCTTTACCCGATGTCTAATCTTCCGTTTGCACCAAATCAGTGTAGGCTGTTCAACATCATTTATGTCAGACAGTTTCACAACTCAACACATACTCTAACACAAAGGCAGTGCTAGCTAATAGCACATGTTGTCCTGCATTTTTCACCTGGTTGCACTTGATGTCCTAGAAGCATAGATTTCTTTATTCTGTCTTTTCTTTGGCTATCAGTCATGCTACAGGCTGTTCATGTAGTATCTCTACTTCTGCTCTTCTTTTGTTCCTTGGACTTCTTTTTCTTCATGTGCATCTTTTTTTTTTCTTTTCTCTTCTTTTCTTCCCCCTTTCTTCTTCTCTCTCTTCCACCCACCTTATCATAACCTCCAGCTCATAGACAACTGCTGGATGAGTCCCTTCTACTGCCTTTCTCATATTTCAGTAGGCTGACTCTTCCCACCTATCGCGTCACACAAACTACTGCTGGCTAATTCCTCGCCCCTAACGATTGCTGGCAGTACCTTCCCACGCATATGCACTGGCACACATTCACCTGCTAGAAGCCTCTTTATGCTTTTCTTACTCTGACACACTGAAATAAAGCCTGTTTCTGGCCAAAACAATTGGATATTTACACCAGATACAGAGGAGGGAGCCAGCATATGCAAAGCGTGATTGTTACGGTTACATTACAGTTACCACAAGTGATTAGCTGGAAGAAAAATCACCAGGTAAGCAAGAATACTGAAATATTTCTAAGTTTATATAGAACTAAAAACACGAGCACAAACTTCTTCAAAGTGATTGCCCAATAGAAAAATGTCCCAAGTCACAAGCGAGTGGAAATATGCTCTGTTGGGAGGGGGAAAAAAAGAATCCTGCAATTATTTCTGTCAACAAGCAGTTCTTCCAGAATACATAAGAGAAAAGCCAATCAAGTTCAAATATGTAGTGACTGACCATAGTGAAATTCGGAAACCATTTTACAGAATCCTTTTTTAAAGGCAAAAAGCAGTGGAAATAAAGTGATATTGTTAAGAATAGAAAACTTTGAGTATATTTACATATTTAACATACTTGATAATTTCTTCTGCAACACAAATTTTCCAGAGTACCTGTCTATTGAGTAGAAAAAGAAGAAAGCCACAGTAAAATGTAAAATGATAAGTCCAGCACACAGCTGACCATTTTCCACACAAATTAATTGCAAATGAAAACACAAAACAGATCTACCTTTTCAGTGCTAGAAGAGGGTAACTCCAGCTGAATATTCACCAGAAGAGGCAAAATTATCCACAGGATAAAAATATTGTAACACCATAATAGCAAAACAAGCACTTTGACACTGTGTAAAGACCACTGTGTCATTGTCATTAAAAGCAAGAAATCAGGGATGGTAGCATTATCGCTCATTCTTCTCTACATAATTAGAAAACAGAATCCAAGATGTCTTATCAAAAATAAAACATGCAACAACAAAATCAGCAGTAAATATCATAAAGCAAGTGCAAACAAAGCACTGAAACCTCATGAGATCCATGATCATGTCAGCCTAGTGTAGGAACAGATTTATTTGAATCAAACTGGAAGGATTGCCTCTTGTAATGATTATTTCTTGAGTATTTTTTAAATTGAGCTGTTGAACAGCCCATTGATGCAATAATGTAATGACACATTGAAAATCACAGTTTGCTCATCACAGGATTCCAGATGAGTTAATAGCAGATAATTGTGCACATTTTGCAAGCACGTCATTTCAACAGTTCTCTTTGATATTTCAATTTAAGTGCACCTTGTAAACTCTGGCTATGTACAGCCAAGTGTGCTGGAAAAAGACTTTTTTCAAAGAGAAATTAACTTAAAACAACAAGATTAAAAACAAGCCAAAACTCAACAATCCAACCAAAAAGCCTACATTTTCTAGGTTAGAACATTTTGATAACAGAGGCATAAATGTTGGTGTCAAAACAAGTTCTCTGAATAAAAGGTGTTTAAACCTAAGTTAGCTTCAAAAGAAAATACACATAAACTGGAAGCAAGCAAACGTGGGGACAAAAATGCCATCAGTTCTCTGCATTAGCAGCAGAACTATTGCCAGGAGTTACATGACCAGCACCAAGACCATATGCCATCACTGTTTGTGATACTGGTGAAATAAAAGCCTTTAGAGAGCACCCAGGTGTATAATACTACTCTGCTTTTTGAGGTAACACAGATGCAGCCTTCTATGTCTCACTAACTTTGGCTCCTGGATGGAAGAGAGAAGACAATTTTGAGGCATAATGTATTTTGTTCTAAGTTAAACACCTTAAACAAGTTTACCTTCAGTTGGATAAATCTCACCCAAACTCACCAGCCATGCCGTAAAACAGAAGCAACACACAAACACAGGTGCACATGCTACATCAGAATGCAAATTCACTTTGACAACTGCATTTGCCATAGGAAAATGAATTGTTTGGGGAAAGAAAGAGACCAGATGATTTGAACAGCAGTTACTGACAGTTGTCCTAAGTTCCACCTGAGAGTTTTCTATTCATGTGTGTGTTATGAGCAAGTGTCACGAGTTGGTAATGTCTTCATTTCAGCTGGTTTCATTACCTGCATTTCATTTCCAAAAGAGTGGTGATACAGATCTCATGGTATCCACTGCAATTATAAATTGATTTCTGCCCTCTTTATATCCACAGAGAGGCTGAATGATCCCCCAAGCAGCACTGCTTCTGATCCTCTGCCCTGGTGCCAATGTCTCCAGCTTTATGTCTTTTTAATTGGTGGTATGAAGTGGGGTAATCATCAGAGCCCCGGTCTGTCTGCGTAACGCGGTGCTGCCGAGTGTGTGACGTGCTGCCGAGCGTCGGCGTGGCTGGGGATTTGCAGCACATTCTTAGCCCTTTCCCTGCTGGAAGCAAATAGCAAGTTGGAGGAGGCATGTTCCCACAAGGCTTGGCACAGTGCTCAGTGCCTCCCCATGCTGCAGAAGACCATCTTAGCTAGAACTCTTAAGTGCATTTAGCCATTAGAAATTTGGTTCACATTTTTGTTCTACCAGTAACCTCACTAGAAAGCTACCATAATAAAGGACTGAAGAAGCTAGTGTGTTTTTTTCAAATATAGATATTAGGACCTTTATATCACACCAGTAAAGATTTGTCCATTAGGTTAAAAGCATTTTAAGCTTTGTGCATGAGTCTTTGAACTGCTGCTATTCTGGAGTGAGCTGACGAGAAGCTGGCAACAACAACGTCAACTTTACCCAGCAGCTGCCAAGTTCCTGAGAGCATATTTCGTTTCAGAAACCCGTGAGAGAGTTCAAAAAAATCTCAGAATTCTAATATCAGTAGAAATTGTGACAGTAAAATACTGCTTATCTCTGAATTGTTTTAAAACTAAAGTCTGAAATGCCTTTAAACTAGAAATTTATTTTTCACACAACTCTAGCTATGAAAAGTTTTGGTTGAAGCTGAATATGGTTCTCTTGATATGTGTATGTGTGTGGAGCTGGGGGTTCATTTCAGAATCTGATAATTGTGAGTCCTGGATAAAATCCACACCTGAGCAGAGTGATCAGTGTACGTCTATGTTAAACGATGAAGAAGCAAATTCAGGGTTTTCATTCCAGAACAAAGAATATTGTTCTGCAAAGTCTTGAGCAAGATCTCTCTGCACAAGAAGTAAAATATTAGGAGTGTGCAACACCTTCAGTGACTGAATTCGCAATCTACACTAATGACATGGATTGTGCAGCTGTCATGGGTTCTAGCTAGTTGTTGAAAATGCTTAAATCCTGTAATTTTTTAAGAAAGGAATGACATACATGACCTAAGATTGACATTAATGGATAGTGCACACTTTTTCTGAGCATAAGAACGTATGAGATTCCAGGTTCACTAACAGCTAGGTGAAAATAGTTACTTGGACTGTAAAATCAAGCATGCAAGACTAAAATATCAGCCTTTTGGTTGTATGTGCTAACCTTCTCCTACCCTCTGAACAGCCCACCCTGAATACTGATTTAAACAGGATCAACTGGAAAACGTAGTATGATCATATGTAACACATATTTGCACCAGAACACATTCATGTAAAAAAGGCTAAATTAGGGTTCAGAGGTATTTTTTAACTCTCAAGTACTAGCTCTGGCAGCCACAAGAAAGTTAATTTAAACATAACTCTGCTGGGAATTATTTTACACTCCTTCTTATTTCTGGCATCGGAAGTTACACGTGAATCTCGAACCTGCTGCATTGCAGTGCAGGATGCTATTGCTGGAATGGTTGAGAACTTTAACGGTACAGATGCACATTAGCTGAGGAAAGATGCTTTTGTGTGTGTGTATGTTTGTGTGTGTGTGTGTGTGTATGCGTGTGTGTGCGTGTGTGTGTGTATGAGGAAAACATCTCGAGTCTACAGTGTCAAAAAGCCTGTTCTATTACCACTTAAGCTAAGTATTTTAGGGGTGGTTTGGGATAGAAACCGCTCAGTTTGGAATTTTTTTATAATGTAAGACCACTGACTTAAACTCTTCTTCACCTACCTTTCCGTTTTATTGCTCTCAGCTGTGTCTCTTGGTGTTGGCAGTGTCAGTGTGAGCTTGGCCTGCAGCCTGGAGTCTACTAATGTTTTCCCAAGAGATAAAAATAAGAGAAGGGTAATGACAATTTTTGTCACTTTGCATCCTAAATGGAATTTTATGGGACAAAGAGAAGAGAATTCTGTGGCCCGAAGGGATTTCCTCTGCTGAATACCAAACACCTTCTACAAACAACAGAAATGTGAGAGATTCTCAAAATAAAAGGTCACAGGGATTTTCTATAATAGAAAGGCTTTAACAACAGGGTGTTGTTACCAGCTGCCCTTCCAGTGAATCAGGGAAAATCTTGATGAAGGACTTCCTCAATATGTTTTTCTGCAATTCAAGGAGCTACTAATTTGAGGGAGAGTCACTGGAGTTGTCAGAGTTTGAGTTAGGGACCATGATGCATATTTAGTAGCAGCCTTGAATGAGGGGAAGGGATATAAAAAATTATTCACAGCAGAAAGAGAGATGACCATTGTACTTGGAAAGCTTGGTGGCAGCATGTCCAGGCTTGCTCTGCTAAAGTAACATCCATGTGTCGGAAAGAGGCACAGCACTCTTTTGGGTTCTGGGAGGAGCCCCACTTCCTTGTGAGAAGGACAGAGGAGGAATATGGCTGGCTAACGATTTCAGATCGCCTGAGGCATTGAGTGGCCTGGCAGCTGTGGAGAAAAGCAACTCTTTCTCTGCCCACCCACCACTTGAAGTCATGGTATAAACAGTTATTCGTGACCAAATTCGGCTTAGAACACAATCAAGGATGAGTGAGACGGGTCAACAGGCATTTTGGTCATCCTTGCACCTCATTAGGTATCCACAGAAATGTGAGCTCCTTCTTTCTCTGGTTGGAAAGAAACAAGGAAAGGAAAAAAAGGCAAAACCCAAATGGCATCAATCCACAGTTCAACCAGGCTACCACCCACTCCAGAAGTTCATGTGCCTTGAGGGCACATACTAGTACCCATGGATGTAGAATAATATCCAGTCATTTCAGCATGTAGAGAACATACTAAGTTCTCCACATTCCCTCCTGTCCTTCTTTCTTCACTGCCCCTGGCTTCTGACTATCACCCACATCTGGCCATCACCACTATCTTCCCCCACATGCTCCTCTCCCTTGGACTCACAAGCTCCATTTCTTCACTCTGATCATAATTGCTTTATTTCTTTTCTGATCTGAGTACAGGAAGGCATAGGAAGAAGGACAGCACTTAAACCCCACCAATTTTCAGAACAAAGAATCTGACTTTGAGATATGAAGAAACTGGAGTGAAGGGCCCCTCTCCCCCGACAAAGGGGCAAGGGAGGGGGGATGTGACATATTTTTCTGTGCTCAGGACATATCATGAACACAGTGAGAAGCCTGTTGGTGAGTTCAATCATATTAAAGGATAGTGATAACTAATAAGGACTTTAAATATTCAGTGGTACAAAAGCAACCTTGCCTTTTTATGTGTCCTTCCATAGATAAAAAGAAGCAGTATTGTTGGAATGCCTAGGATTTCAAAATATTACTTCATATTAAGCATAAAACACATCTTAAAGCACATATTATGGGTCCAGAAGAATACATCTTTCAGGCTTTGAGAAGTATTTAAAATACTCTGGCAGATGAAGGTAAGAAAACATTAATTTCAGCTAGTCTTTCACTTTGATACGTGCCAATGAGTACAGAAATGCGAAAATGAAACAACTTAAGAATGTGTAGTTCAAATTACGTATGAAAATCGTCCATTCAGAGTGTGGATTTAATCATTTTTGTCTTAGTCAGCTCATTCTTTCAAACACCCATTTCCTATTCCAGGTTATAATACTTACACTGTAGTGTAGATTACTATAATTAACAGGTTAAATGCATGAAAACAGTTTTTTCCCCTTGATGTGCCTTTGGATCCTTTATTTTCGCTAGCAGTTATACAGTAGAGTCACTTCCTATGAAGGAGAAACAACTGCCATGGGGTTTCTTAATGCTGCTAATGTTCTTTTCTTTCCCTCCAGTAATAACAGTAAGAAATTATTGTCTGTAAATAAAAGAATATAATGGAGAGTATATGTCAGGGGAAGTATGTTAAAAGCTGTATGTATAACATCTGTAGGTGCAGACCGCTTATATTGACAGAGTAGCCAATGTGGGATTTTATTAAGATGCAATGAGAACTTTTCTAATCTCATTGTATAAAGACGTCCTTTTCTGATCCAAACGAACCCCTTCATTTAGCATGCAATTTAATTCTACAGAATAAGAAAGAAAATAGTCTGTAAATGTCTTTTGTGATGTGATACTTACAGCGAATATCAACATTGTTCTTACTTTGTTTTCTCCACCAACAATGCCATGTGGCATATCCGTGGATTTATTTATTTTTTAATCATATGTCCTGCTGGTTATAACATAACTTAATGTACCAGCTGCAATTAACAGACTGTCAAAGGATCAACTAACAAGTGCTGATAAGCTTCATTTAACTAATTTGAGGAGTGGAAGTTTGATTTTCTTTTTTTTTTTCCAGGAAGGTAGCTTGTTTCCTTATTTCCTGTCAAGTGAGCCAACTCCTGTGACCTGTAGTTAAAAGGGCCCTTTGTAATTAAGGCAGTGAGCCTCCAAGTGAACAGTTCTCACAGTAGGAGGGGGAGCAGGGGGAAGAAGAAGAAGAAAAAAGCAACAAAAAAAAAAAAAAAAAGAGGATGCATGACACTGCTTAACTAACTAATCGGAGCTGAGCCAATCCATTTTCCTGCAGGCCAGTCAGTGTACCATGAGCACGCAGAATCTCGCCCTTCATTGGCTTCATGTCCATTTTATGGACCAGCGAGTCTATTAAGATCTTGGTGAGTGGCCCTATCCGAGGGCAGGGCTCTCTCTCCATCTGCCCACAGACTACCAGAAACTGATCAGCCGTGTTATATCAATAACGTTCTCACACCAGGTTGTGTAAATTGATCTTTTACAATTTCTCTCGGTGACAGTCTCTGTAACCAACAAGATAAATCATTCCTCCTGTGGCTTTTTTATTGATTGCTGAGACCTGTATAAAAATTACACTGCTCAAGCTGTGAAGTGAACATCCTCATAAAAGAAGACCTTCTATTTACAATCAAAATACGTTTGGTCCAGATCAAGCACAGATTTACTATCCCAATACCGTAAGAGACCAGAATTAACTGACATTCAAAACACCAACGAAGTAACCCACATAAACTTTTAAAATGCGGATGGCACACTACAGCACCAAGGAAAAAAAAGAAAAGAAAACAAACAAAAACCAAACTTGCAAGGTTATAAAGTCTTGTTGGAGTAAAGGCAGTTATAATAGCAAACCATCTGTTAAAAACAATGATGCAGAAGAAACACAGCAACACAATCAGCCAGTTTTTTTTTTTTTTTTGCAATTGCTTGTACAAACACTAACACAAATTGCTTTCTGATATACTTTTAGCATCCATGCAAATATATATATTTTTAAATGGAACGGTAAAGTTTGAAGGCTTCTTACCTTTTCAGAAGAGAAACAATCTACAACTTTGGAAGATCTGGCAGCTGTAATATTCTAGGCAAATTGATTTAAGCTGCTATATAGTACTGGCTTTACTGTTTTATTAAAGTGAATAGTCTAATGATGTCTGACATAGGCAATCAAATGCGTTCACAGTTTTTAGGCAGCACCAACTCTGTAAGGATTTTATTCCTTCCACTTTATTCCATCATTTTAATTCTGGTAAAATAGTCTCTAATTTCTGTTGCTTTAACTACTAAAAACTTGTGCTAATATTGTTTAGAGACACTGTTTACAAGAGTGTCTTTTGAAATAGGTAGACTTAAACTGAGCAAAACTGTTAAATGTTAAATCATCAAGCATGATGAAAGAATTAGTAAGTGATTTAGGGGGCTGAAAACCAGATATGAAATACCAGTTTCATTGTCTTACTGACTCAGTCTGTGTTTTTTTGGATAGGACACTTGTGAGCCAATACTTCCATTTACCCACCTGTAAAAAGTTATTACAGTATCTAGAGGAAATGTGTCATTTCTGTATCATGCTAACTGAAATCAGTAGAGATACACCCAAGCCAGCCTTGTTCTCTGGGAAACTGTGAAGTTTAAATTAGTATATGCAAAGTACTCTGAAACACTTGATGATGAGACCTTCAAAAATGCAAGCTCTTGTTATTATGATTCCCTGACACAAGAAATGAAGGATGCATTTAAGTATTTCATGTTAGCAGAAAACTGTGCAGCCATGATTAGTGCTACCGAGGAGAACGCTGTACCAAGTAGTCTCTCAAAATTAAGGAAGTTGTTAAAGGCTCAGCATAGCTCCCATGAGGTCCTAAAAGGTTTTTTTTCTGTTAGAATCAAAATCTGCCCTTGATCTACATACCTGTGATGCTGGAGAAAAGATAGAATTTTTTCCTTTTCTTTAAATTTTGCACATGTAACCACACAGTACATGTTTAGAATTGCTAAGTACTAAACTACGCTAAATTATTTTAAATGGCAAAACCATATGCTATTTTTGCTGTTTAGAAAACGGTGGGGCAGACAAACTTCAGAAAAAAATGTGCATCAATCAGAAAATTCAGAGTATGAAAATTATTAACTTTTTGCTAACGCTATAAAACTGTCCATAAATGACAGAAGCACTTCTCTATTTTCTCAGTGAGTAAGATGATTTCCCCACTTAAATGAAAAGAAAGAAGGGAAGGAGTTTGTTGGGGGGTGGGGGGTTGTAATAAATATGGTTATGATTGCACTCTTGTTAGGGAGCCGACTTCAGGATAAAATCTGCTGATATTGTCCATTCACTTCTCTATTCTTCTTAACAAGGTATTTTGAAAGGGGGAGAGTTAAAATACTATTTATTAGACAAACTTGACTAGGAGAAGCCAATTCAAGGCCCAGAACCCAGACAAAGGACCAGTGCAAACAAAGGACTGTGTGAGGACAGTGAAAGTAGTAAAATATAAAAATCATGTTTAAAGAACAGATTTTGTATGTATTTTGAAATATTTTGGCAAAGTACTTGAATTATCCAAATCAGAAGATTGCCGTTTCATTATTAGCTTTATTGATATGCTTCGTCTTGCATATTAGTGGTGAACTGATGATGACAACATCAGTATTTTTGGGCATTGAGAGGTTTAGTTTGTTTCCTTTAGGCAAGAATGCAAAATAACTGGAGCTAATTTCTAGCAGCATCCTCTTGATTTCTCTTAATCCTGGACTGTGATGACTCTTCAAGCATTTCACTGGAAGCAATTGTGGGAAAAAGGCCATTCCCTTTTCAGCTGTTCTTCCAAACCCTAATGAGTTAACAATTGAAATACAGAAAGTTGCTTCAGAGGTCAGGAGAGTATATTCTACACAATGGTCACAGCATTTGAAACCATGACAGCACTATAAATTGACAAACTAAAGCAGAGCACTTGGTGGTCTGAAGTGGAGAAAAGAACATCAGCCAAGAGCAGTAAAAAGACGAGCCATGAAACCCCACAGAAAAAAATGAGTGATTTTTTTCAGATCACCTTGTTAGAATTTAGTGTATCAGAGGTCAGATGAGTAGAACAATAATAAGGTCCAAGGTTGAATACCAGTGGGGAAGCTTAACCCAGGAGCTCCAGGTCAACCATAAGTGAATGAGGTAGAACAGTGGAACAGTAGTCACCCGGGAAGGGAACGCACAAAAGTCAGCGGGTTAAGGGGAGGAGCCCGACAGTTATCAATTAGACTAAGAGAAAGCCCAGGCTTGAGCACCTGGGATAGAAAAATAATCCCAGTGTGATGAAAGGAGATTTTCTCCTGTGTATGGTTCTTGTTCCTTGGTTTCCAAGTTTCGAGAAATTTGAAATGCGTAGAGCTAAAGATCTTAAATCTGTAGCAAATGAGAAAACACTGGCCAGTTGGGCGCATGTTTTATGTGCATGTGACAATGTTTTCATCCCACCCTGGATAGTCTGATGAGATAAAGGAGGCATAAAAGTAAATTTCTTTTAAAATTATGAGCAAGCATATATACACACAGGCATACACAGGCATGCACACATGTACACCACTGTAAGAGGGGTGCTTTTTAACTTCTTATTTTGTCTTCAGAAAAGTACAATTCACACCAATTTTATTTTTAACTTATGAGGAGGAATTTCTTCAGGTTTGCGAAGAAAATTTCTTCAAGTGATAAGTACGGAATATTTAAGTGACATTTTACAAAGTAAAATGTATATATATATATATGGTTATGCAACTTCCTCTTCCTATCAACATGCGTCACCTAATTTAGGAGGAATTTTGCCATTGATTTCATTGGAGCTAGAAGAGGCCCAAAATAAAGCAGATCATGTCTGATATCCCATAGTCCCATTGAAAATATCCAAGTAAAGCTAGCCGTAACTATCCACTAATATGAACACGTGTTTTTTCTGTTATGCAGATTTCCATTTATGATTGTTATAGGATATGAACAACTGTGGTATTACCTTTGTACATGTCTGTGTGAGTGGAATAGGGGCGAGGGGGTAATGTGTGCAAGTGTCTACACAGCAGAAGATTTTTGTGATATTTATGCTATGTACCTGAAATATTTTTCAGTCGTCGTGAGCAATATGTGGTAAAAGGGCAAGGATGTATAGTGTCAGCTAGAGTCAAACTCTAAACATACTCTGTTTGTAACCTACTACCCTGTTTTTCTATTTGTCTATTCTTAACCTCACATTTCTGAGGAATTATGTAATTCTGGATGGCTGCTAAAACCAGCAAAATTCTTACAGGCAGAGTAAGTCTCACCAGCTGTAGGAAAGCACACAGTATCCCTACTATCGTCTGGTGTCTACATGCTACTTTTTGGGTTACAAAAGACCCATTGTCAAGGTATTGTGATAACTTTTCGAACTCCTTCCCTTTTGCTACTCCAGAACAACAGTACTAATACAGATAAAGCAGAGGCTGACTGCTAAGCACACAGGTACACTCTGCTCCACAGTCAGTGCCTTCCCACACGCACCAAAGAAGATGAAGAGATTACATTGCCAAGTAGCTTCTTTCTGCTTTAAACAAGATGAGTTTTCTGACATGAAAACTTCTCCTACAAAGACTGAAACAGAGAAGTCTGGGGACGAAAATACCCAACCTTTCTTCAAGAGATTGTCTATGGTGGCCCTTGAAGTCTAACAGGACAGAAAAAATTATGGTCTACTTAAAGAAACTGGAAAAGTTTAGGAAAGGAACACAGACTGTAGTTTTCAAGCTCATGTCTGACTATTATCCTTGTTTGGGAAAAAAAGGTGAATATGAAGCTATGACTTTATTGCATATGACAAAAGAAAAAGGGTTTAACTTCTTTAAGAGTTCATTTCAAGATATGATTTGTCTAAAGGAAAAGATACTTGATGTATTTCTCTCTAAACAGTTCTTTTTTTGATGTCATTAGACACCTAGATTTACGTCCTGGAAATTATGGGAGGTCATGCAAGATGTAAACAGGGGAATTAAGAAAAGACGATAAGAATCTCTCTTGTTATAAGAGAGGAGATCCTTTATAAAATAGTGTGCAGAAGCATGAGTGGCAATAACATTTCTTTTGTGTTCAACAGGGGAAGTTGGATTAACTAGCATTAGGATTTCATATGCTTTTCTTAGGGGAAAGTTAGTTTCTTTAACTTCACACAAGAGTGAAAGTGGTGCTCCATTCAGTTTAATGAACAGTTTTTCTGTCTTACAGAACAAGTCAGTTTCAAATTCAAACTGATAACATCTCTCTGGGATGCTACTCATGAGAAGACATCGTTGTTTGCAGTGTTCCCAAACAGTGTTGCGTTTGCCGTCACGAGTCTCTAAAAGTACTCAGTATGCATTAAAGCTCATATTTTTAATATTTTTATGCTGCAAATAGTTCATCAAGGCCAAAAACAAATAAATGGATATGTAGCAGAAGTAATTCCATTAACTGACTCTGATGATCCAATGTTAGAGTAAACTGAGGTAATAATCGTAGGTTCACCAGCTGCAGTATGAAACAAAGCGTAGTTGCCTACTAGTTACATGGATAAAGTTTTCTGAACCTAGATATACCACAGTCTTGGGGAAGGATTTGTATCCAGCTCAGCTGAATTGTCCTCCAGCCTCCATCACCTGTACTAGTTAGAGCTCCATCAATGTAATGGAGATTCTATGGCACATTCATATGTCTACATTCTATGTAGACACCTACACTGTAAGCACCTAAATTTGAGTGCTTCACTTCATAGATATACAGAGAGTATACATATAGTTTGTATCCACCCATCATTAGATAATTAGGTAGGCTAGTTGGAATCGATGTAAAATCATCTGCATCTGAACTGCAACTCTACATTCCCCTGGTAGTCAGTAAGAAGGAATGATCACTTGTAAAGTGAGAGTCGTCTCAATCCACAGTAGATAGCTGAAATAAGTCAGATGGGTTACACCATAAAATGTGTATTGTTTTCCACTGAAGGTAATAGAAAACTAGTTCGGGTAAAGACACCTACATAAGGAGGACAAATCTCTCCTTTGCTCCCAAGCAGTCAGATAGAGAGATTTAAAGATTTGGAAAAGATAATGAAGTGGCATTAAGAATTGTTGGTGAAGGTGATCTCCCATAGGAGGAGGATGCCACTGATACCCCCTCCGAACTGCAACTAGTAGGTGGTGGATATCTGCCAGAGACTCTGTCAGGAACAACATCATGAAGTACTGATAAGCCAAGTCAAGAAGATGAGAAACATAATGTGGTGGCGGAAGGAAACACTAGAAGGACTCAAGACAATGATTCCATGAGTTTGGAAAATGGTTATTGATGTTGTATTTTCAACAGATAAAAAAGCAGGAAACCAACAGCAGCTGTCAGTGCTTGAAAGGAAAAAAAATGCAGTTCTCCAGGTAAAAGTTAAGGTGAGTTGTAGGTAAGTGATGGAAACTGAGAGAAGGATGCATCTTAGACATGCATTGCAGAGTTGGCAAAATAAAGACACGGCCTATGAATTCACCCTCACTGATTTTGCAGGCTGCCTCTGTGGTTGTGGAAGAGGGATTCCCAGCCACGAGAAATGGCAGATGTAACACTTCGGCTCCCCTGCCCCCAGCATATTTAGATTCTGCTGGTTTAAAATGGATCTTCAGCAGTTAAAATGTCAATAGACTCTTATCAGAGGCATGTTATTAGCTGTACCTCATTTTCCTGTACAGTTTGAAAAACTGTATAAATTGGTTGTACAGATTTATCAGTCTGTTAGACAGAAAGACAAACTCTGGTCATCTTAAGAGGTACTCCTCTTAACACATTTTTCCCAGCTGAATGAAGACCAAAATGATTGATCACATCTTTGTTAAGGATTGCAGGGGGGGACACTGGGAAACTGTGGGAGTCACAGTTCATTGAAGTAAATCACACGTACTCTCTTGTGTTAGTGCAGAATGGCGGAGGGCAGATGACCAGCGTGATCCAGTCTGTCTGATTTCACAAAACTAGTGAATCCTTGGCTATGGGCTCTGCAGGGCTCTGATTGTGAAAAAGGAAGGACTAAAAGTCCACAGTTAAAACCTCCAGTATGGAAAATATGCAAAATTTTCAGTAGGAAAGAAAGGTAAAAATATTATAAGTTATTATGGAGGCCATCATTCCCTCTCCGCACCCATCATAGAGGAATTCAGTTCAAAAGACAGACTGCAGAGTTTTCAAAGATTTTGCAAAACTGGTAATAGTGGTAAAATCAGCACCAACTTTGGTGTTTTAAATAGTGCTTTTTACACAAAGTCTATATTCCTTTGTGACAGTGCAGGATCAAGCTGACACAATAAGAATTCTATCAGAAATAAAATTAATGGCACCACCACTAAATTGTTTCTGAATTCAGTATAAAATATGTCTAGCAAGTGGGCAGTCAGAAGTGAAAGCTTTACCTATTCCCTTTCAAAAAGGGGCAAAAATATATCCTTAGAAAGTTCAGTTCACTCTGATGATGGGGTGGAATGATTTTCACCCTTTTCTCATCAACTATAATGCTTTTCACAGCCAAAAAATCACAAGGTACAGTTAGATACAAGACTACTTCTATAGGAAAATGTGTTCATGTTAAAAATGAATAGAAATTATAGCAACAGAAGAAAATGAAACTTGCAAGCCCAGAGAAATAAAACAACTTGTTATTTATGGTAAACAACAGGGGGATTGTTGTAGGTCTGAAGCAATCGATAGAATTTTGCACCACAAAGCAAATCTGAACAAAAATAATAATAATACTTAGAATTCAGACTTTTCATTTATTGAATTGTTTCTGTACAACAAGCTTTACAGAATAACACAATACATTCTAATGCTCTGGAGTTATTAATGAAACAACCTGGTTGTAAAAGAATATAGAGCTATACACAACAGAGATCTGTTATTTTGCTGGTTCACATGCTTCTTACTCATATATCCATTGTGTACTTTTCTTTTCTGTCCTAAAAGTGTTCCTGACATTAGTTTTTAAGAGTGTAGGAGTGCATTTAATGATTAACTGGGAGAAATAACTGTTTGATAATACCTTACCATGTGTGGACATAAACTGGATCACAGTCTTTTATTTTAGTGGTTTTCCATTTCCCCTTGTTATTATTTTTATGGTACACAGCCTCATAGAAAATCTGACTTCTTCCAGGGCTTTTCATTTATGCCCTTGTTAACAATTGAAACCTCTGTCAAACCCAAAGGAGTGACTATAGCTCTTTTTCAAGACCCAAACATAAAATAAATCAGTGATCATTGTCAGATTACAAATTTTTCCTTTTAAAAAATTTGCAAATCTCTAAGAAAATTTATCCCAGTCTGCAAAACAAAATTCAACATTCCAGCGGTGCACAAGTCAGGACACTATTTGGTCTTATGTCCAGTAAGGAAAACACCATATTCCAGTCAATGTAATACACATACTTGAAACTGAGAACAGCTTTTAAATTCAGGTATATTTAGTACTTAGACTTACTTGTATTCTTGCTATCATGTAAGAACTCTACAGAAAGATGGCCTGAAGGCTTTGTCAGGGAAGTATTATCTCTTTTTTTATCCTCAGCTGCAGTACAAGCACAGAAAGAAGAAATATTTTCCTCCAAAAACTTTAGTTGAGTGTGTGTGCCCAGAGCAGAAGAATTTTTCTTCCTTCTTGAGGAAATTCAACACAGCTTGTTAACCTTGGAATGACTGGAGAAAGAGAAATAATTACCCTACTGTATCATTTCAAGTCTGTCAAAATACTTTTTGCCTCCATCAGGATACTGATGGTCCCTTCCTAGCAACTACCTTCTCTACTAGTTTTCATCATCTTGCTCAAATATTAAGAAATAAACATATGAACACAGCAAATATACCTTAAAAGCTGCTTATATGCCTGCATGAGAAATGTATCCATGAGTTTAAATTATGAACACCTCTGGAGTGTGCAAAGCCTATCTGAACTGACCTTTGAAGCTTTTGCATTGCAAAGAGCAAAGGGGATGAAATTCTTCGAACAGATTGTTATAACTTGTTCACCTAAGTCTTTCAAAGGCTACTGGACTGCCAAAAAGAGCATTTTATCCGCTGAGATACGTGAATATGTATATGGAAAGTTAATCACACAATATCAATAAAATGGGGACAAATTAATGCAATAATATTGCATTTTATCTCAATTTTTATTGAAATGAAATGGAAAGTTTTTTGTATGTGGAAAGAAGGTACACAATAATACTAAAACCACTTTAAATAGAAAGACGCAGAAATTCCCTAGCTACAAAGCACGAGCCATTCACTTGTTGTCTGGAACAGGAAAGAAGAACCAAAAGCTGGATATTTCCGTAAGTGTCTTGTTCATACTTCATTGCATCTTCCTTTGAAGTTGTGGCTTTGATCACTGTTCACAGGACAGTGGACCAAATGGGATTCCAGTGTGATACAGCTGAACATTCCTGTGATCTCGAATGCCACAGGATTCCTTCATGCTAGAAGACATTCAGCATGATGGATAAAATTGTGAGCATTTCAGGAAGGCACAGATATCCTAGATCATTCTCCTCTTTCTCTATGAACTCTTCTTCTCAGCTATTGTTCTTCCTCTATACTACTTTTGTTGTGAATAGTTCTTTATTTATCTTTACTGCACAGGCATGTAGCCTCAAGAAAAGTTTATGATACTGCTGAGCACGGAATGATAGAAAGTTGGTCAGAGAGAAGTGAGCAACACATAAACACCTATAGCTCAGAAGCCTGATTTCAGTCCCAGTTCTGCAGCAATACGGATCATCCGCAGGTTTTTTCTCCAGACTACCCTGTGAGAATATGTTACATATTGTGGTAATTGAAGGCTTTGTTCAGAACACAGCTGTGCCAGGATAAACCTATCTGGTTCTCATGGATGAGCTTAGGACAAAATTTTGTTATTTCCTTCTCCAACCTTACGTTAACAGAAAATCAAGATCTGCAGAGCAGAATAAATGAGGTCCAAAGACCTTTTGCTGAAAAAAAAGTGCAAGGACCAAAGTTATGTTGGTGTTATCCTGTGAGCTGTCTGATAATATTACACTGTTCTGCTTTGTCTTTTCTGTACATATACATGTATGTACTTTTTATTTTTACTCTGAATCTTTTCTTATATTGAAAAATTGCCTTCACCACTGGAATAAGTACTGTCAGTGTGTTTCATGCCACCATTGGCTCCTCCATAAAAGTCCCTCATTCTATATGAGAGCTTTTCTTAACCCAAAATCATTTGATCTAAGTTCTTCATAGTTCATGAACATTTCTTCGATTCTTGTCATTCCATCATGGAGATGTTGATCAGATCAATAGAAAACACTTTATAAAAGTAACCTTTTCCTCACTAGAAGACCGGCAGTTTCCTTTCAGATAGGGATACTTTTAATGAAAATTTTCGTACTCATATAATCTTAAATTCATTTGCAGCCGAAATATTCATCTCCCAAAAAACAAACAAAAAAAGAAAAACAAAAAAATCCCCAACAACAACAACAACAAAAGAAAAAACCAGCCTTACTTGCTGTTTAGTTTCATTTCTCTCTTTCTCTTTCTTTGCTTTTTAATAATTTATTTCTTTTTTGCCAAAGATAGAAATATACTAACGGTGCATACATTTCTTTTCACTCTTCATTTTCCACTGATTTCTCAGCCATACTCAATGAAACTCTAGCTCGTAAAGTCATAGTATGCAAAAGCAAAGGAATCTGTTGGCAGAACTATACAATTGCCGAGATGGTTCAAGGCTGTTTTCTCACTTCTTGGACATGGATCTTTGTATAGCGCCGTATATTGTCCATGATCAAATAGCAGGATTTTTTAACTCCACTGTTCTTGGATACAGTCCTGAAATCCAGCCAGAAAGATCCACTGTTTTAGTAGCTACTACCTTGCACATTAAGTGACACAGGGTGACCAGGTGTCGGGTATGGTCCACTCCAGTATCTCGCAGTGTCCTGGGTGAATTTCAGTTTTCCAATATTTATTTCACTGGCAAGTGCATCTAGCTGCCTGAAAGACTGCCTCTCACACTGCTAGATTTCTCTGCTGTAGAAACTAAATCTAGTGAAACACAACTTTCTGGGACCAGAGCCAGGTCACTCTCAGTTCAGTGGCCTTATCTTTGAATTTACAATTAAGGGCTCATGCATGTCTCCTTTCATGAGAGGCAAACTTCATTCTTCCAGTGATCCATCCCCTCAAATATCAAACTGGTGCTACCAGTAGACTGCGTCTTTGCACACATGATGAGATTTTGCTGGCAAAAATTGCTGTAGAGTTTTACTCCTTGACTGAATATCTGTCACTTCCAAACTGATGTTAATTGATGCCTCCTTGCTGTGGTGGTGGGAGTTTCAGAACAGATATTAATACAGCAATGAGCATGTTAAGGAAATTTAAAATATAAAAAGACTAACTTCTGCTTACAGTCTATATATACTACTGAAGATTTATTGAAAAACAAAATAAAGAATATACTCAGCTGCTGTGGGTGAGGTCTGAAATTAATACATTCACTGCACATTTCGAACTAAGTCTGCATGAATAAACTTAACTCTCTTCCTCCTTAAATAGTATTTTTAATGTACCAGATATCTTTTTCCTCCACCAGGTAAGCATCTGAAATAACACGGCTTACTGACAGACAGTCTAGCACTAGCATCTAGCACGAGAGGCACAAGTCAGCTGAACTTAGAAAATATTGCTGTTAAATAATTACACAGTGTCTTTAAATTATGGCTTGCCGTTTCTGAAAATGACTGTATCATCCATCAAAGTATTCTGTAAGATTTTCAAATAGATATATCAAGTGAATATATTTTTTTTGATTACATATAAATGCATTTCTTTTTATTTTGTATTCATATTTAATTCTAAGTCCATTATTAGAGATTCAAGATGTGATACACCTAAATATGAAGCTTTTATACTGCCCTGTAAATTATACAGTATAGTTTAATATTAAGATTTTACTAGACAGTTACACAGTACTCAGTTTTAATATGGAATACTTCATCATGTTCATTATCGCCTATTTAGACTCATGTAAACTGACACTCTTGAAATAAGCAAGCTTTAAAACGTTAATATAAATGTTATGACTCTTTTAATTGCAATAGACATCTCATTAAGTAATTTAATACCAGTGGGACTTCTTACCAATACACAAAAAAACATACTTTGCCCAGCTTTTCCATACAGCACAATATGATGGATACATTTTTTTCCACAGTGATGCTCATCAGCTTTCTCTTTGCTATCCATGTCCTGAGTGAGAACGTCTTGGCAGCAATCTGCGTGGATGGGCTGGATTAGCTGTCTTAAACCAGAGCTCCTTTGGTAAGGCTGTACCTGTCTGCTCAGGATTAACTAGCAGGACCTGTCAGAAGAAGCACCAGAGAGAGAGAACTACCTAGACCATGGCCATGGTGGAATTAGTTCTTCACCTAGGTGGAGAGAAAAACATGCATGACATTTCCATTAGCCTAGAAGGCAGAAACATCTGGTTACTTGGTTCAGCTCATCAGCAGGAGAGCCTGTAGATGATTAGCCCTTCTCTCAGTAGTAGGCGTTACTACAGTCAGTGGGAATTACTAAACATGGTTTCAGGGGACTGACATTAATTTGGCTTGCCAAAATAATATGCAATTTTTTAAGGAGTTTGTGTTAATTAGTTGTATAATTTGATGTGATGTGATTGGTTTTGCACAAAGAAAAGCAGAACGGGGTTTGCTATTAGAAGCTGCAGTAGGAGAATCAAGAGGTGGCACTTAAACTGCGCACAGTGTGAATTCGCAATGGTGAAAGGCCTTAGTTCATGATCTAATTATACAATGGGATTCCCTTTCTCAAAAGCTAAAAGCCTTTTAATTCTTTTTTTTTCTTCTCCTAAGATATTTTATTTTGATTACTGTACTAGTAATTCCTTGCATCTACTATTATACCACAGATTAAGTCACTTTGGAGATCCCATTTTGGCCTGTTTCGTATAATATTCCACTTTTACCAGAAAAGAAATATGTAAAATGATAAAATTGGCAATTCATAGTTTATATAATTCCTCACTGCATCACTCTGCCTACCTTCTACTGTCCATTCACTAACTCTTTTACAACTATTATTTCGCAATTTAGGCTTCTTTGCTACCTGTGGAATGGTAATCAGCGGTAGCACTGATGTCAGAATTACAGTTCCTGCCAGGCTAACTGATAACTGTGTAGTCTGGGAACTTAGAAACATGCATGAGGTAGTCAACATCCTCTCATTAAAAGCATTTGCTGCCTGATGGCTGTTGAAAAAATTTTAGAACTGCACTGGAAAGTATCTGCTGAGGGCTCTGCCTGAATGAAAGGGTTGTTTAAGATTTTTTCCTCAGGATTTGCTGAGTATGAGAGTAGAAAACTGAAACAATTCTCAGAAATAGTATACCCTTCCACATTTCTCTGCTCTTCTCAACTTTCTTGCCTATTTGGATGGCAGATTCTTTGGGCTGATGGCTGTTTCTTCCTAAGTGCTTGCACAGTGCTCTGCACACTGAGGTGCCAGTCCTGGCAGTGGCCTGCAGGCACAGCTCTCTTAGACATGCCAGTTAATTAACTCACAGCTCTCTCCCATTATCTGCCACCCCCCCACACACCTAATATTTTAAAATTTCATGTCACCTCCAGTAGCAACAAGAGGCAGGAGTTTATTTATCACTATTTCCATGGGGAAAAAATTCTGAAACATACAGTATGCAATATATACACTATCCAAATTTAGGTACATACTTATTCAGATTTGTCTCCTTAAGCTGTTTGTGTTGTTAATGGCTACTGCTTCAGATCACTCTTGAAGACAGACTGTCTCCCTCCATGAACTGTCAGGTACCAAAATTTAGGCAGCATGGATGCACCTCAGGATTTGCATTTCTATCCTTCTGCAAGGAAGCCCCATACTCTTAACCCTCCACTGGGGATGGCCAAGAGAAACTTACTTGCATGTTGCTTGAGAGAGTCCTCTGGGGACTGGGGTTTCATACAAATCTGCTGGGCTATGGGGAACCTTCTCACATTTTGCGGAAAGTTTGCCTGAACCTTGCATGCTGATGTCCAGACTTCCCAGAGATGTTCGTAAATCTCAGAGCTGCCTGAAATCTCATACAACTCCAGTTTTCTATGATACAAGGTTCTCTTATAAATGTTTCACAGAGCTCTCTTCTTCAAATTTCTAAAAAGAGGCACTGCATAGCTTATGGGATGCTCTGTTCAATACCTAATCCCTGTGAAAAAGCCCAGTTTGGGTAGGACTTCATACAGTACAGCCGGTCCACCAAACACAAAAGAGAAAGGAGTTATAATAGTCTCTTTGTACCACCAAGGCTTGGCGGATATGATCTTACTGGTGGGAAGTGTTTAAAAGCCTGAGGTACATAAAGATTGGTGTCAAAGGAAGCATGTGTAGTACGTAGTGGAGTGGAGTTGGTATTACATATAAATCAGATGCAAGTGTACTAGTGCAAAAGGGTGCATTGAGGGTTCTAGTAAGAGAAAAATGGAGAGGAAAAAAAAGCCCAAACATTTCACAGGCACAGATCAGGACTGAGGATGCCTGGAGAGATTCCAGGTAATTCCTATTAGGTGCAGCAAGAGTGCTGGCATCCATCAGGGTGACTGTCTGTGTAAAGCTGAGCTGTCTGTCGTGGAATCACCTGAACCCTGTATGGATTATAGAGTTGAAATGCTCATATGCTTGTTATTTATTTTCTATTTGAATATCAGTTGTTATTGAAACGATGTTTGTTTACCTTGAGCAGTCAGTAATTTATAGTTACTCCTCAGCTTCTTACAAACACTACCTGTAATACTGACTGATATTACCTGTGTCTGATATCACCTCGATTATCTGCCTCTTTGACTGTCGTTGCCTATCTTATGCCTAGATTTCAAGCTCATAAAGAGTGAATTTCTGTATTGCTGAATCCTATATATTCAAGCTTTTTGCTGAATGAGTTTCAGTATTTTGTTCTGTATTTTCTATCCCATCTAGCACGGTGTATCCCCGTGACAGGGAATACCAGGAAGTACAGTAATGTGAATACTAAGAAAGTTTGATAGGAAAGAATTAATGCATAAAAAAAAAAACCACTAAAAAATAATTGTTTCATTTTCTCGACTGAGGTAATTTCATATAAAAGGATGTTGCAAGACCAGTGTATTCATCACTTCATGTAATCCTCTCAGAAACAGCACGGTAAACAGACTTGAAAAATTCCTCATTATTATCAACTCCGGTGCTATATGTGGGTATATATCACTTATATCAGAAAGATATGTCCATCAACCCATTATTAATTTACAAAAACAGAATGAAAACTTCTTTGAGGAAACATATTATTTTTGGTCAGGTTGACTCCTACAGCCTTATAGTACAAATACAGAAATATTACTATTGATGTAGAAAAGTTATGTTTTTACTTATTTAATGAAGAGTGGTAGTAGTTAATGTAAAACCAAGGCAGAAGTACTATGCTAGTAGCAGGACAGGTTAAGGCAGCCTAAATAAATCTATATTAATTGTAAATTAATTATGAGAGTGGTAGATTGATCAACTGAATATGAAGAAAAATTTTCAGATTTTGCTTAAGTACAGAAGAATAAATGGATATAGAGATAAATAATTAATTTCATTTCTTAGCAAAATTGCCTTCTCTTTCTTTCCACCTCTCCTGTCCTCTTCACTTCCCCAAGTGATATTGGCAGAACTCAGGCCAGGAAATTTTCCTACTTTGTGGTACATTACAGAAGTAGCCTGAGAACAATTGCTGAATGAATGGATTTTAAATCCATCAGTGGTATCAGGAGATACAGAACAGACAGGTGAGCCTTACCTAGAAAAGCTCTGCAAGGCTGTAATTTCTTGGACACCTGTATATACTGAGGTGTTCCTATATGAGCTTTTAGACTCACGAAATGCCAAAACAAAATTTTTATTTGTGTCAGTGGCACTAAAAATTTGCCCGATATTTTCACACAATTTTCCTGAAGGGCCTGAAAAGCTTGGAGTCTGCTGTGTTATCATTTTTATTCCTGTCACTCATATATATTTTCCCTGTGAAGAATATTACAGCTTGGTAGTGCCCAGTCTTGTGAAAGGTAAATTAGTCAGGGGTACATAACTCAAAAGCCTCACAACAGAAGTCACAAGGAAGTCTAGTAAAAGGTACTGACACTACAAAACTGTTGCTTTAAATATGTAGATGCCTCCCTTTATAATTTGTGATTTTAACATGCTCTTTGTCTTTTGAAACAGGGCTGAATTCTCCATTCTTCATCTCACTTCCACACGTGATGAATCTAATTTTTCAGTCAGTATAGGTTCAAAAATCAGTTTGAATGGATATGACGTATCATTAATAAAAAAGAAAGACACAATTAAAACTTTAAAACTATCTGTTGTCAAATTAGCCATATATTAACTTTTGAAAATAAGTTACCATTCAGACTCAGTTGAAAATTCATTTTTTTAACCTTTTAGCCACAGATTTTTTCCTAAAACTATGTAATATTGCAGCACGTTACCTAAAATCTTTCTGAAGATTTATTCAAGCATTCACCGATGTTTGGATCTTGATGAAAACTACCAAACAACATAACGTAATGACTTCTGACTTATGGACTTATCAACATCACAGGTTAAGTAGTTTAATTGAGAATCTGTAAAATGTCAAAACAGAGAAACGGTAGTGGACAATATAATTAGACTGCATCACAAGGTGTTTGTGGAAAGGAGGGAGAATGGGCCTTTCAACCTTAACTTTCGTATTCCTGACTTCTAAGTACTAATGCTGTCTCACCTAGGAGAAGCCAAACATAGAGCTCATATGGAATTGTGCAGCAAGATCTCAAAATTATACAGCTAAGTAATAAACCTTAAAAGCTATTTTTAATAAAGGTTTAAGACTAATGAGGCAACAAGGATTCGCTGTAAGACATTTCATTATGAAACTCAGTTACAGAGCAAAGCTATCAGTTTTCCCTTGTTGCCTTCCAAGAAAATGCTGCGACTTTCCAAAAGACATTATGCTCAATTAATCCCTACTGCCATCGAGGCATGCTAGCTGTGTGCTTCTTCACCAGAAGCATTCTACATGCGACAAATACGGTAGGCAAATTAGCGCAGCTACCCACCAGCAGGGATTTCAGTATTTGACTGGGTATAATCCCAAACTCTATATTTATCTCTAACCTTCTCTCTCTCTGGAGTAACCTCACAATCTTCCCCGTATGTGCTCCTGAGCCATTTGTTTACAAGTGAAATCAGATGACATTACTAACTTTCCCTGCTATTTAGTCTATTTTCTTCCCCTGAAGATCCACTTTTTGCTTTTTTCTCTGTGACATTTGCAAAATCTACTGCAAAGGAAGGGTAACTGGTCTTCACTGAGCCTGTGTTCCTTGGTCTAGGTTACCAAGATGTCCAGCTGAAAACTGGCTCTAGTATCTCCACGATATGTGCAGTCACTTCTGTCTTCTAACTGTAGCACGGACATAAATTTAACTCAAGAACACTTTGGAGGGGAAGGCTGTCTTTTCATTACATGCTTAATATCCAATATAAGGGAACCTGGCTTCTAGTTCAGGGCCTGAAGGCATTTCACAATGCAAATAATACACAATAATGATAATAAAAAGAAAATTTTCATCACAAGGAACTTGATTAGCTGTTTGCATCCTGGGTAAAAGTGTCTATATCTGCAAAAAGTTTTACAATTTTTGTTTTGTTTAAATACAGTGCCATTTAAGACTAATTCCATATTTCCCCTGATTTCCATGCAGATATATTTATGTCTCTGTATTCCAGTGAGTTCCTTTAGTTGTTGTTTGAAATGCATGTCTAAAATTTGTGTATCATTCCAAATTTAAGCTTATGGAATCTTCACGGCAACAATTGTATCTGGGTAACAGATTGTTTGTTAAATGGAAATGGAAATTATCAACTATGTGAATTATTTCTTGCATTATTCTCGCAATGCAGTGCTTTGAGTCGCATGCTGTTAGACAGTTACTGTGACATGCAGCACTGTTTTCAAGATACCTACAGCTCCCAAAGGTATCATCATGAGAATAAGAGGTCTCAGCAGTTCTTTGATAGGATGGGATTTAAAGCAATATATACACACATTATTTTCTTGTTTGAACGTTACCCCTAACAGCATATCCAGCTATATTGTCTTTTCTCTCACCACTCATACAGAGAGGAGAAGAGCCCACAAGAGAAGAAACCAACTTGTGGTAGACTAGTCTTGAAGAACAGATTATTCAGTCACTTGGATGTCTGCTCTGGATAGGTAGTACCAATTCTACAGTGACTGCACTTGAGCAGGAATAGGCTTTCTTTTGGGTTAATTTGCAGAAAATTTTCTACATGCCACAGTGACCCAAATTGATGATATAGGCTTTTATTTTAGTATTGTCATTACTAATTTGGTTCAAGTCCTTTCTTGAACCCTATTATGCGGTAAAGATAACTGTTACAGTAAAAAAAATAATTTAAGAAAAATCAATAGAAGAGACTTCTATGGCAAAATAATTGTCCATACACTCACAAACAACAACATAGAAAGAATGTGGATTAGTACCAATTTAATCACTTTTTCATAAGTTTATAGACTGAGCTGTCCTAGCCAAATTAAATTTTAAGAATAATTTTATGAGATTTGTGTTGTAGGACTTTTTACGGTAAATGATTCTGTAGGAACAAATTCTCAGAGATATTGCTTCCACAATTTTATGTAGACTGTTTACGTGGAGTTTCCTAACATTTTTTCACAGGTAGGTCATGGTTATGGAGGTTACAGCATTTGGCCAGCTCTCTTTCACTTGTAGCCCAGTGCTCTGCTTTCTTGAGGATAAAGCAGAATGTGGTTCAGTTTGGGATGAATATGGTGAGAAGGTACCATCAAAACAGGGAGATCAGACATTCATAAATCACTGCAAAAGCATTAATTTACCTACTATCACCTTAGTGGAATATGAAACCTGTCTTTCTTTCTACTTCATTAGTATGTAGCATCTTCAAGGTGCTGATAACAGACAGCCTGGACTTTTTGTATTAGAGACAAGTCTTTCATCGCAAGAGGGAGAATGCTTCACCTTCTCTGAGCTTCCCAGCCTTCATCCCCACCATCCTCCCAAGGATAGTATTGGTTTTTTTCTTCCATCTCTTCTCCTGTGAACTTGCCCATCTGTTTCCGTTTACTACCAGATCCCTCTCTCCTACCCTCTCCATACAGCTGATGAACCACACAGTACTCTCCTTCTGCTCCTTCCTTCCCCAGCAGTTTGCTCGTGGCTGCTCTCTTGCTCCTCTTTCTGAGGACCTGCTTTCCTGACTGAGAGGGCAGCTTGCACTGGGGTCACTGTCCCTGGGGCTTGTGCAGAATCCTGCCTCTGGCTAGGAGAGATTCCCAACCAACCTTGCAGCTTTGCCAACTCCCTGTCACTCCTCACCGCCCACAGGCTACTCGGTTGGAATCGCGGGACATGGAGGCAACAGCCCTGCATGCCAATGTGTCTGTTCAGGGATATCGCCAGAGGTGATGTAAAACTGACGCTGCTTCTCTGGGAGGACATCCCACTTCGAGGCACGCATCCACACATGTGCATGCCATGTTTCCAGCACAACAACTCCTTAATGAGCGCACTGCTTCTTGCTCCCTCACCCGTTGGTGCGTTGGCTGTTATGCGGGGCTTGGCGCACAGACACTGAGAAACCAACAAGGCTACACAGGAATAAAAATGCTAGCAACAGATAATGAGTGGGAGACTTCAGAAATACAGGAAGGAAACAAAATCGCAGCTGACATGATAAGTATTTCCAAAATAATAGTAGTAGTCAATCAGGAATTTTCATCCTTGCTCTCCTATCATTACATGAGGGTAAGGAAACACTGCCTGAAAGTAAAAGCTGATCTTTGAAAACTCATGAAAAGAAAGTATTTCCCCTCTCCACTAGCAGTGTATAATTAGCTCATGGTAATAATTGCCCCTGTGTGTCACTGAGGCCAAGTACTTTGTAAGATACAGTCAGTACAAAATACGTGTAGTTACCTATTTTGTAAAAGGGATACTAATGGCAAGCTTCATGCTTTAGGTCAGTCTGTGTTAAAGACAAGGAGGAGACTTGATACACGGGCTCTTTCAGAGAGGCTGAATTTTAGACCACAGAGACTTATTGTCTGATCCTGTATGGCAATTTCTACTGTAAAGAGAGCAAGGAGGACGCAGAAGGCTGGAGGATCAAGAGGAAGCATGTAAGGAGTGGGAGAGAAGATCTATTATAATAAAATGAGAATAAAATAATGGTAAAGAAAAAGGTTGAGCTGATGTTTAGGTAAACTCTCTTTTACTTTGTTTCTGTTTTATGTTTCTGTGGGGCTCTCTCAAGGTTTTATTAAAGACTAGATATTTACCTTTGTTTTATAGAAACATGTTTTCAAGGATCTTATTATTTGACTTGGAAGCTACCTCCAGTGTTTATCTAGATGATTATCAGTATGCAGTAAGTCTGACTTTGATCCCAGTTCCATTTACAGTTATATTGATTTATTACTACAATTAATTAATCCTAGAAAGGAATGTCCAGCAATTAGCAATTTGTGAAGACCAGATACCACGTGCTGTTACAGCTAGAGAAAGTACATATTGTAAAGCCCGCTATTTGCGCGCCAGCTGTAAAAAAAGGAAATTATTTAATTTTTTGAAAAACATTATTGGAGAAATATGACTCAAAGATATTTAATTAATGGATAAAGTGGGAGAGATAGTATAAGGCTGATTGACCATTCTGGACATCAAGTTAAACATTTGCTGGGGTTTGAACAACTTTTCTGTGATTTTGATTCTTGTGTCTTTCAAGGTTCTACAACCCCAGCCGGCCAGACTCCAAGAAAGAAAAAGCTGATTTAATCCAAAATACTAACGCAAAGTTAATATTCCATGTATTTCTGATCAATCTTAAATTTTAACTAGTGGTAGTTTTGCCTGAAAATCTGAACAAATTGTCGCAGAGTGGGCCAGTGTCATTGCATAGTATGCATTTGAAGCAGAGCTATTCTGATCCATGTGTTAAAGTTACTCCTTTCCAAAATTTTCTGGACTGTCTTTAGGCCAAGAGAACTTGATGTCTTTCAAAAACTGATCCTTTAAAAAAATGCAGTCTGGAAACAGAGTCCTTCCCCAGGAATCAAATCTATTGACCATAAGAACAGCATGCCCACTCATCACAGTAGTGCTCTGGTTTTCTGTTTGACTGGTAGCTCGTTGTTTTGAGTAGGGAGTGCCAGTGAAACCTTAAAACATAGAAAACCTAGTCTGGGACGGAAATATTCCGTGCACACATCCATCTCATTGAGTTACTTTAGTGTTTCTAAGTTTTGTCAGTGATAATGCAAGACAGTAATTGCAACATAAACAAGAGCAAATGTATCTTTATTTGGGTTACTCAGCTTTCTATCCTACTGTTTTCTCCTTCATATTAGCCCCTATTCCACGCCCCAGGGCTCCTTACCAGCTCCTCATTAAGGCATGCACCTTCTTGTGGCTCCCTATCAGCCTTCTGCACTGCAGCAATTAACCCATTATAGTACCAAGTACACGACAGTTGCAGCATTTATTCAGATTCATAATGCGCTCTCATTGCATGCCGGGTTTTAAAATTAATTTTGAAGGAAACAAGAGATGTGTTGAAACATGTCAGACTTTTCCAAAAATGGATCATGCCATAAATAATGAGATTTTTCTAAAGAAAGGAAATGCAATAGATCTCTCTCCTCTGGTCTGTAAATCATATTATCAACATTGCAAGGGGAGGGGTATTATTCAAACTGAAGAAAGCGGAGATCAGTTGGAAAAACTGAGGGGAACTGACTGGAGAGGAGGTGACTGCAGGTTGTACTGAAAACCGATCTACTGATGGGATGGACAGAAATCAGTAGTCAAGTCCTAAACAAACTGCTCTTATTATTAATCATTTTGTAGGGTCCTATTTTCATTAATACCTGCACTGCAGAAAAGGGAGTATAGGCAAGTGAAGTTTTCTGATTACACAAGGCTAGGAAAAAATACCAATAGTATCTTGTAGTGCAAGCAGAGAAAAAGAAAGAAAAGGAATGGGATGGGACAAGGTGAAATCCAGGAGTGTAGCCTCATGATGGTACACTTCAGAAACAAATAATGAAGCAGGGGGTTTTGGCACAGAGTTTGTGTGGGTAGCATTGCTTCAGCAGCTGGCTAAAAGAAGAGGTACAAGTTGGGTACTTAAAAAATTCACATCACTCTCCTTGCTAATAAAAGGTGACCATGAGCCTTAGATATGTTGTGCCTATTTAAAAAAAAGGTTGATGAGGGAGAGTGGAAAGGAAAATAGTGGGGTTTTTTCCTAATTTTATTTGGATTACATTGCTGTGACAGAGTACAGGCAGACAGCGCACAGCTTGGGTTACCCATTTTATTGCACCCGTGTGCAACGCAATTAATTCAAACTGGGACAAGCACCAAGAAGGTGCACTGATAGGAGGAGGAAGGTCTGTCTAACACGGCAAACTAAAAGGGCTTCACTTGCTTATGCAAACAAAACAAAGGCTGAAAGGGAACATAACCGTTGTCTATGAATATACAAGGAGCAAGAAGAGCTATTTAAAGGATGATGTTAACACAGGAACAAATGGTTATAAAATGGCCATGAATAAACTCCAACAGGAAATTGGGAGGAAGCGCTGGAATGATATCCTGGAGCAGCCCTCCAACAGGAGCAGGGGAAGCAAGAAACTTCACTGGTTACAGCATGAAACTTGAGCACTTCATGAAACCAATTATGTGATGTGCAGTTGACAGCAAAAGCTGGGGTTTGAACTTGATGCAGGAGGTCCTTTTAAATCCTATTTCCTATATTTCCAGGGGAAGCTGATTTAAATCTTCAGCAAGAGATGTCTTAGATGCTGATAACAGTAATTAATACCTTACACTCCAGTAATACCCTTCTAGCTAAAGACCACAAAGAACATTGAACACATGTGGGAATTAAACATCTAAACATCTACCTGTGTTGTTTCTGTTATTTTGCAGCCAGGAAATTGTGATTCCCTGAGCAACTCTTTTGGATCACTTGGAAAAATCTGTAAAAATGAAGAATAGACCTCGCAGATCTCCTAGTTTTAGGAATAAACCTGTAGTTTTGAAAATTGTCATCATGTTTCCAAGGCTTTTTAATTCCAGAAAATGTATGAATTGTATACAATTGCTTGTACAAAGCTATAAGCCATATGCTGTTTAGTTTAAAATGTCAATGAGCAAGTCAGCAACAACAAGAAAATGAAGGTGTTTGTAAATGTTGCATTTAAAAAGCATTTAGAAAAATGAGAGCGGTCCTCCAAAGATGTGCGCATCTTCAAAATCAGAACAATGCAGTATTTCACAGCCATTAAATAACGTGTCACGTAGCTACAAACAAGAATCATATAGCTTGAAAAAATGTTGTTTTCCTCTTGGGGAGTTGGAACAGAATCAGTTCCATGTGTGTTAATCCCCACTCTGACTTCCACCAGGAAAGGTGCCAGGGGTGGCGAGGGATAGAGAGCAGTCATTCCCTGGCTCTGCTCCCTGCCCTCCAACCCTTCCCTCCCAAACCTGAAGAACCCCAGCTGCACTTGTGGGCATTCAAACAGGCACAGAGAAGAGGCTGAACACATTGCTTTGTCTCTTTTCTAAGGACTTGAACTCCTCTGTCTTATCCCTACTCTTCCACTTCCATCACATAGGAATAAGTCCTTAAGTCCATCTGATTTCTTGCTTTCACTATGCTGATCTCTATATAGAGAAGCGCTGTGTACAGAGATGCATGCAGAGGAAGAGCTCATTTACAAAATTCCCACCTACCAATGAGCTCCTGCTTCTTCCACAGTCGTGTCAGATGCCAGATACAGTCCTGAAGCAGAGCAGTAAGACCACTGCCCTCTGCTCCTTCAAATTCCTCCACTCTGCATCCTCTGCTATGGCCTTTACAAGCCCCAAGCAAAGGTGGGCCAGATGGGCTTCCATGCCTCTGTAGAGCTATACCCTAAAAGAGCTGGCTGTGCCCAGGCAAACAGGTACTCTAAGTCAAAGGAAGCCACATGTGTAGCTGAGCACAGAATCTGGTGGCAGTGGTGTGCAGATCCTGTTAAAAGCAGGTGCTTGAAACAAGACCAAGTGTGTTCCCAGGGTAAACCAGCTCTGAGGATGAGGGCTCAATAAACTTGGGATGGGAAGCAGTGTTATGCTAGGTGCAGGGACGGAAGGGAAAGGCGCACACAGAGAATTTGTCAGGCATCTGAAAGCATCCATTTCAAGAAAGTCAGTTATTTTCTAGGTCACTAAAGTTTACACACGCTAACTTGTAGTTGGGAAGATATGACCATGTAGAGGACTGATAGTTAAACTGCCCCCACCCTTCACATGCTTCTGGTTCTTCTGGGCCATAAGCCCTGCAGTGGATAGAACACAGAGCCTTGTTTCCCCAAAGCTCAAAACAACGAGGCCATGATCCTTATAATAACATACAAATAATAAAAAATAATAGGACTTCCTATACACAAAAAGTCCAGATTCTGCCCACAAAAATATATGCTCTGTTTAAGTCAAAGAAAATTGCATGTGTGTAGCTGAGCTCAGAAGCTGGCAATGAGCCCACTTGTAACTAAGTCATGCATGTGAGGACAGAATAGATTCCATTGTCTCTTGAGAGCTTTTAAATTTTTCTTTGTTTTTCTCTAGGACATGAATTACCTAAACTGAAAACCAGAATTTTTATCCAATGTAAGGTGTCTCTGACAGGCAGAGGCACATTACATTGAATAAATTTTTTTTTTTTTTAGATCACGTACAACTTTAAAGACTGCTGATGGAAAATAAAGTATGTCTACAATCTCTTCCTATACACCTACCCAAAGAAAGTTTAATCTGCTGTGGACGATGCCTAGAGCAGTCTCTGGTCAAGTTCTGCCATGATTCATTTCATCCAAGACAAGGGGTGAAGGGTTGCCTCCTTTGAGTTCCTCTACAGCCTTTTCAAGGCCACACTTTTCCACTAGAAAAGTGGTCCATAGGGACTAGAAGATAGAATGGAAAAGTGTCTTTTCCGACTTTCCTCAGAGTACAATACAGTTTTACTGGTCTTCCCTTGGTTTCTGCCATTGCCCCTGTTTAAGGGCCGTCTAAATAGCAAAGTGAAATATAAAAATTATATGTTTTCCAAACACATAATCTTTCAAGCAGTTTTTCTGCAGAATTTTAGAACAGTGGTGCTAATTTCTTCCTATTCCTCCCTTTTTACTTCCAGTATTTTCTACCTGTCTTCCCAGACGATCTGTGTAAAAACTCATAGAGAAGGAACATAGACAGTAAGTTTTTTTCCCTACTTCACTGGAGCAAGATGATAGCCTGAAAAGGATATTCAGCCTAAAATCTCTTTCGGCTGCTCTTTCTGAGCTGGAACACACTGAGATTAGATCTCAGATCAGCATTTTTAGAAAGATCTGTACACATTTTTTATTTGAGAATTTGCCTTGGTTCCAGATAGGGCTCCTAACATCTAAAGAGGA
>VZTF01008312.1:1057255-1119237 GCA_013397755.1 Cnemophilus loriae
AGGTTTTAAAACTTTGTTATCCACTGCAGACAATAATGTTCTGCCTGCTGGGTTTTGCACTACCTTTTGTTTTGCTTTTATGAGTAGTTACCAATCACAAAGGTTAATACAGAATAAAATACTCCAGTAAGAGATTGCTATGGAGGAACAGAAGGTTTTAAAGCCTAAAGATTCAGAAGCAGAACAAATGCAAAAATTATTTCTAGTCTGTTGGCATCTCAGGTACAATAGATGTTTTAAAAATAAGCCAAATTAATGTATTTTTCTAACCATAGAATATTATGACTGTATTTAGCACCTCATCTCTTATGAAGTTTATGCATTAGATTGCATATAATTGCCATCAAACAGTGTGGCAGTATTCTGGTCATCTGAAAGATAAACAAATTCTTCTTAACAGTCCTTAGACATTTCTTTTGCTGCAGTTTGGCCTTACAAACCTTATCCTTGTTTTCCCTTTAAAAGGAAAAAAATTAAACGTAAAAACCATCTGGGATTTCTCTTTAAATCCAGCAATCTATGCATACTACTAAGAATCAATGCTCTGTAAGCTGTCTGGTGTTCTGCAATAAATTCTAGCTTTTATAGACTTTTTCTGGGCCAGGTAGCTGTTAATGCCATAGAAATTGATTATTTGTGGTGTTCTTATCACTGCTTAAAATATCTAATTGCTTTTTCTCCACAGATTTGGATTTGGCTTGCTTGATGCTGGACGATTAATGAAGGAAGCCCTAACTGGACAAATGTTGGTCTCCTGAGACAATGTGTTGTTGATAACAGGTCTGATTTGAGCAAGTCTAGTCAAATTCAATTTTAATAGTATTTAAAGGCATACGCAGGACACATATAGCTGAGCTTTCGGCTGGTTTGTCTGTTCTTTATGTCTGTTGTGTTACCAAAGCTTATTCCCATTAAGTATTAAACTTTGCAAGGCAGTAAAGACACATACCTGTCAGCTGCAGAGACACAAATTTTGCCTCAGTATAGCAGGTTTTGTTCAAAATTTGCCTTTATTCTTCAGCACTTATGCAGACTGGAATATGTAATTCATCACCGCATGACTGTTCCTGTGGAGGAATTATTGCACTCTGATTATTTTGAACCCTAAAAATTATTGATTGAGGTAAAGAAGAGACAAGAAGGTATTGCAATCAGTTCTCAATCTAGTGAGGGCAACCTTTTTAAAGGTAGCTAATCCTTAGCCTAAAAGCTGTATGCAGTTGCTACCACTCCTACAGGACTTTTCACATAGCTGTGCCTGTGTCATTTATGTGAAGTGAAGCACAAAATGTTTTCCACTGCACTACCAAATCAAGATAACCACGAAACATCAAGGCACTATCTTATTGGATTGCTGCATTGAGTGTGAAATTTAGCTCACAGCTCAGTCACATCTCCAGCTGAGGAGCATGATGGTCTCACATCCAGCAGAATTCTGGACTTCAGGATGTCTCCCTTCTCACGAAGTCGAAGCAATGACGTCTAAAGTCAGTAGGGTCTAGAGTACTTTCCTCCTTCCAAGACTTCCTGTTTTCTAGAGAGAGGTAAAACCAGGGGGAAGTGGAACGTGCATCTGTGCACCTTGCACCCCTTCTAACCACTGTGCTAGTCTCTCTTTCTTTGTCCCCAAAGACGGTTATTGAAAGAGAGCCTAATGGCCAGCTCCCTGCAAGTCTGGGTATGGCACTGCACATTGCTGTAAGCACCATTTTGCAGGAGTGACTGTGTTTTCTTTTGTGGTGTTTGTTATCTTTTGTATTCTCTGGAGGGAAAGGTAGAAATCTCAGAGGGGGAGGAAAAATGGATGGACACGGAAAGTCTCGAATACAAGGTCCATAGTCCATCACGAACACAAGGTCCATGCTCCAGCTCCAGCATTTATCTATAACCATGGCCCTTTTCAGAAAAGCGGTCCCTAGCCAGTTTGGGACCTGGAGTCCTCTCCTCTGGCTGATGCTAACAATTTTTGATTCAAATAAATTGGTAACCCCGTTCGTGTCTTTTGCAGCAGTATCATGAGTCATGGGAGTGGTGCTGTAAGCTGATGTTTTACCTAACAACATGTCAGTGTTTCACGTGTGAGGATACCCCAGGTCTGTCTCCAGACACAGAACAGTCAGACTTGTCACTGCCACCTTGCAGAGACCCACTTTAGACACAATGATCTGAATCGGGATGTTCCCTCTTTGTTGGAGGCATGCCATACATTAGGAAACAATTTAAGATTTATTAGTCAGGAGAAAACAAGAAACGGACCATAATTATTTTTTTTCCTGCTGTGCAGGTACAGAGCAGTTACCTACGATGAGCTCATCCCACGAGCCACAGCGTCTTTTTGTTTATCCATTTCAGCCAGATGAATGTTGACATGGACTGGGTGCAATCAGCTATGGATCAATGCCTTCTGCATGTTTTTCAAGCATTTCTATAGAAAAGGCAGGAATGCACTAGAAATGTGTAGTCCTGTGAGGTGGTTGCTTCCCAAAGATGTTTCTCTGTTCAGTTCTTCAGTAATTCTCCAGCAAAGCAATGGCTAATAGTTACACCCCTGAGGGACAGGAGCACTCTCCCTTTTCTCTGGATCAATGTTATATGTAAAAGGCACAGCAAGGAAGTCTGTTTCTCAATATTGTACCTACTTGAGGCTCCTGAAGGTGTGATTAATTAGGAGTGATTAATTAAACCATGAGTCATGACCTCCTTTTTTTCCTGTCACATTACTTATGAACAAGAGGGAAGTCAGTGTAGTTAAACGGTATGAGATAGCAACTTTAGGGGAAATAAAAAGAAATTAGTTGTGCTGCATGTGGCCAACCTGTGGGATCTCCTGCTACAGGTGATCATATGATAAATAGAGTTCCTTGGCTGAAAAGAATAGTTGTTAACACTATTACCATAACAGATGGAACCATCGCTGAATTTCTGGGACTTCTGGGTGTACTGGGAAGCAGAAGTGAGTCCTGCTTGGCTACTAAAATAAGAGCAAATGCTCCATGTGCTGGGAAGTCGGTCAGGAATGCTGTTCTCCATGGACAGCAGCACTGCATTATTAGCTTGATCTATGACTTGCCATTTCATGGTTTGGCTGGTTGTTTATTTTTCTGTCTTTTTAATTCCTCTGGAAAATACTGTACTAGCTCTCTCTGTTGACTGAATGACCAGGCTTGGGCAGGAGACATAGCATTCTTCTTCTCTGACCTTTATATCAAAATTGATTAACAATAATTCTTTTGCAGAAAAGGATTGACAATAAGATGTGGATGCTCATCTTTAATGAACTCTAGTCACCAAGTGGAAACCAGATAACTTTGATGATGCAATTGACCACCTTCTCAGCAATAGCTGAGTACTTTCTCCTCAAAATGGTAATGTAATGCTGTATTCACAGGTAATATGAAGAACCACCTGTTGCTCTAGTTGGATATTTTGTGTCTCTCATATAATTTCTTAGGACCTTTCTCATTAGTGGCAATAGCAGGACATGCTTGCTAGTACTCATGCAGTCAGAAATGGTATAAATAAGAATTAGAGTCTGTGTAATCCAGCAAAATATTCAGAATTTTGTTTATATATTTTAATCTATATAAAGTAAGAAGTCCACTCATAACTTAATTGGTTTTGTTTGTTATCGTGTTTAGCATTTTAGAGAAGAGTTCACTGAAAGGTATCTATTTTATATTGTTCTCACTTTCTAATATAAGACTCTTATTTAAAAGACTCTTTGTTTTCAATTATGAAAATACTTTCCTGATCTCATTAAGCCAAAAAAAGATGAAGTGCTATTTTTCCTTTTTATTTGTGACAATACAAATTAAACACACCTATGGCAAACCAATTACTGTGTTTATTCTTTTTATACAGAGCAAGCCTGTTAACTGCAAATGTGAAGAGATGAAGCAAGCAAAAATGAAAAAGCTTTAAGAGCTGCCATATCGTGACTGTATCAGATAGTTTCGGGATCGATGAGTGAATAGGTATGTAAGAGAGACTGTTATTCTACAGAGAAGGGTTATTTCAAAGAAATAAAGGGGGGGAAAATTAAAAGGCACATCAGTACACTGTCACTTTATGATGAAAATATTAGAGAAAGAACTTCATTTGTCTTCTTTTAATTTTGGATCCTTACAGTGAAAGAGTACTACAGAAAGATCTAGATAATAGTCTTTGATCTTATCAAGTGTTGCCACAGTACCAGTATTGTTGTTTTCTTGGTGGAGTTACTCATGTAAAAGAAACCACTCTGCTGTATAAGTTAAAGGTTCACATTCTGTCCTTCATTTTTGCACTTTACATCATAAGACACTTTGCTTACTGTAGAGGTAATAGATATCATTATCTTTGTTTAACAATGAAAGTGTTGGTTTTCAAATTACCTGAAGTTTTAGTTATTGCGATTATAACTTAATACTGTTGCAATGACATTTCACATGCAGAAATTATATCAGTGTAAATCACTTGAGATTACAGGCAGAAATTTAAAGTTTTTTCTCTGAATATTCTTAGTACACTGGAAACTGGGAGGTCAGGATTTCTCACAGATAAGCCCATCCATTGCTGTGTTTCACTCCATGGACATACATGCTGCATTCCCTTCCTCCGTTATGTACTAGAGCAAGAAAAACACTTCCCTCACTAGCAGGGATGCAGTGGTCTTATTTGTCAGGCACTAGTTTTGGTGGTTTTGGTGCTGTACAAGACTGCTACCTTGCAGAAGATGTGGGGGATGTCTGGATTGCCGGCATCAAGTTCTTACTTTAAATGCCAGAGGTGGAGGAGTCCTGGAAAGAGCTGAAAAAATACAAGTAGATTAATTTGCACTTCACAGAAGTTTCTGTTAGAATAGAGACAGAAAGGGACTGAATAAGGCAGGAAGAGAAGCAAACATAGAGGTGAAGTAATGGCAAAAAATTAAACATTAAATATTTCCTTTAACTGCGGTCAGAGATGGGGATTATATTTGACCAAACAACCAAATCCTCCACCACAAGTCAGGGCTAAAGATAATTCCATTTTTTTATTTCAGTACTTTCAATAGAAAGGACCCAGTCTGTTATTCTCTGCGTGCTAAATAGTCTACTAGTAACACTAGTAGACCAAGCAGATAGTTTTGTTATATTGTCTGAGTGGTGTCATATTTTACTGTAAATATAAATAGGATACTCACTCACCTTATTCAAGTTCCCGATGTACTTTATAATAAACTAAGTAATTTTGACAGAAAAATGTTGACCAACCCTAGCCTAACAGCATGCACACAGTGAGCTGAATACTGACACAAATTTAATCCATTAAAAAAAGTCAGTGATACTACATTCACTTTTACAATTTGAAGGATAAAGATAGAAATGCAAGAGATGGAGTAATAAAAGCCATGTAGTCCCTGCTCTTCAAGGATCTCATCCAGAGCCTATGAAGGGAATATACATACTCTTTTTTATTTCAATAAGCTTTGCATAAGTCAAAAATCATTGAAAATAATAACATGAAAAAGAATCACTCTGTTTATATTTTTTGGGTTATATCCATAATAAACTTGTAAAAAATGAAAACAGTAGAAAACATTAAAACAGATCCAAATACTAAATTTATTCTAGACTTCAAGATTACCTCATTTTCTGCTCCAACATAAGTGTGGGATGACTTTGCCAAAGCCTTTATTGATAACATTTCTCTTCCCATCATGGAAGGGTGTTCAGCATCTTGCTTTCTTCTTGAAGCTGTTCCTTCTAGAGACAATCTTTGGACAAGCTGTTACCAGTATCAGAGGGTAGTCTGGAATGTACCTCCACCTGTGACACCAAAGGATTACAGATCGCTCTCTTGGAAACTGCTGGGTGAGGGGTGGTGTTGGGTCAGGAAAGTGTCCAGCTAAAGCAGAGTGGCCAGGAGTGTGTCAGGGATCAGAAGCGAAGCCAAACATCACTCTTCCAAACACAGATTTATGAGCTAACCTGCATTTTCAGATGGAGCAGATAGATTTTATTCTTACAGTGGATTTTTACCTGAAAATAAAATAAAGCAAGCAAAAGGACTATAAGATTAGATCCTCATTCTTCATTTCACCAAAAGAGAACTGAGGAAAAGACAGATGGAGTGATTTTCTGGGGCAAGTTGAGCCCTAGGTCAAATTGGATCTCTTGTCTTGTTCAGAGGCTGCCCTTTCCTGACTGTAATGTGGAAGAAACACAGCCATTAGCAGGCACCTGCAAAAATGCTCCACCTGTTTTTGCTCAAAGTGACAAAGCCCAGAGGACGATGTCTGTGTTCCCTACTGGTCTGTAGGGAGCATGATGTAGCTGATGCAATTCCCGGCTCCAGCACACCTGCAAGGTCTCATTGATCTGCTGTTCAGTGCTCTGAAAACTCAGAAATCTATTATCAGTGTGAGCATGTGCTTATTGATCAGATTACCTGCTTCTGCTCCCTGTGTGCACCTAATTGTGCCGGCGTACACACACGCACGCACACACGTAAATGTTCAAACACGTGTGCATAGACACAGGCACAAACACGTGGGTTAGGGGGATGGATGTGTGTATGACAGGCTTCATCTTTTTTTTTTTTTTTATCTTTACAAAACTGCACATAAATAAAAAGAATGGACCTTCCCCGTGAAACGTGAGCACAGAAACACTCACAAGTGGCCAAGAGCTGCTAAATAATTAATCAATAGAACAGCGTGGCAGTTTGAAATGTAAATGTGATGGATGAAGGTGTGATGCTTGTCATCAGGCAGAAAATGATGTGACTGGAATGGATAACCCACAGTACCTGCTAACTGGCAAAAGCTTGGACACAAAGATAAAGTAAAGCCATCAGAAAGCAGACCTGGCAACCCCTAATTCTTACCTTTGACCCACAATTCACTTTCATGTCTCTGTCCCAGAAGAGATGTTTAAAAAAATGATGAAGAGAGATCTTGGGGTGGGAAAGGGGTGAGAAAAAAACCATCTGAAGAAATGCTACCTGACAAGGCTGCAGGCTACGTTCTTGAGAACACCTTTCTTTCCTTTATGTTCTCCTTCTCCTGTTAAATAAAAATGCGGCTCCTTTTTTCCCTTTCCTTTCTTCCAAAACTCTCCCGAGCCGTTCCTGCAAGTGGTTCTGTGACTCGGGAGCTGACAACAGCCGCATGCAAAGGAACAAAGAATGAGAGTGACAATTCAGAGTGCACGCAGGTGAGAAAGACACCTTTTACTTATCAAACTAGGCTGCAAAAAATGCTCTTTTTACTCAGCGAGCTAGAAACAGCGGTGATCTAACAAGGCACTGATCCAAATTCTTTATTTATGCTGAGATGTAATGCTAACAGGATTTTTAGGTTGACTAGTAGTCTGTGGCCCCTCCGTTCAAGTAAGGGAGCATTCCTCTGATTTGGAAAGAGGAAAATCCATATAATTACCGTATATTATGTGACAGGAAAATGTATGCTGTGATGGCAAAGGGTGACAGAAAATGTCCATCAAAAAATTTGTTTTCAGAGACTTCCTACGCCAGTCATTGCATTCTCTCTGCAGGGAAACACAACATCATATAACTCAAATCTCCAAATTTGAGAGAAACTAACTTTTGTAAAAAATTGGATTTTTTTGATCCTTTTTTCTTCCCTCTATAAAATTGCAAGCTTGCAAGTAGGATTTAAAAGTTCGATGCCTCCTTCTCCCTGGAAAAGGGAAACCTATTTCTCAGTAAGTACCATTTAGCAGGTTGGGGATTTTTTTCCTCTTTTGTTATCAAAAGCCCACTCTTTACAGAAAGTGAAAAATACCACAGTTTAACATTAGATTTTCAAACTCCCCAAAATATACATTAGCAGATAACACCCACTGAAAGTGAAAGCTAAATATAGACATACAATAGTGCTTTGGCACATAAAATAGATGTTCTACCATTTCTTAGACATAAAATAAACATATAGGTTTTTCCTCAAAATCTTTTTGTGTTTTTTAAGACCTCTACCCACGTGAAGCAGCCTGCAGAAGCAGCAGATCTCCAGGTGAACTGGCCAGTGTTTCCATATTTCCTTAAATGATAATTTTTACCTGTTTCTTGTTGGAATCAGGTTTTTAATCTTTGTGATACCTTTATAAAAGAGTCATCAAGAAAACACATAAGTATTTCTATGCAAAAAAAAATAGGTGCCAAAATTAATTTTAGAAGTCGAGAATTAGAGCTTACATTAAAATAGAACCCTAGTTGGCCCAGCTCCATAGCAAATAAACTCAGTCTTGACTAGGACAGGTTGCTGATGTAAATCCATTGAAGGGAATTCTTTCCTGTAACTTGGATACCTGGATAAGCTTTCAGCAGAGTGCCAATCATCTATGTATACAGGGAATCACCATGCTCCAAAGAACTATTTCCCATTTAGAGTGACCAATCTGTGGTCTGATTGGTAATTCAGCTGGAATTTCATTTCTGGGGCATTTTAAGTTGTGTTTTAAAATTTGCCCTTTTGGAGTTTTCATCTAGCTCATGTCAGAGCCACTTAGCTGTATATATTTACCTACATAGCAGGCACATTCATATTAATTTTTAGTGTTTTTGCACAGCTTCACAAATGCAATATCAACATAAGAAGGAGTCAGACCTGAGAATCTGGAACAATACGGGTACACTAGTCTGTGGGAAGGAGGAATGATCCCACACTTTACATCTGTTATGTTTTTGACGGGATATGTTCGTAGATTTTGCAGTGTTAAAAAGGAATTTGGTCTAATGGTTCACAAAGATTGATGCCGAGTAAAAGCAATTGCTATATCACAGTAATGTAGCAATATTTATCACTAGTAGGACTTCTATTCCCTCATAAACTGCTATAGAAGTGGAAAAGAGACATTTTAGCACTCTGTTGTCACTAAACCCACAGAAGTGCATTTCTGCACCTCTAGTCTGTCTCAGCTACAGAGGGTCTTGCAATAGAGAAATGACAGATTGAGCTGTAAATGTGCATCAGCCATCCCCAGCCTCTGGGAAAGGGAGGCACCTACTCAGGCTAGAGAGAGCTGTGATGCACCCTGTCCTTGTGCCCAGACTGGAGGACCAGCTCACTCCTGGAGAGGTGCCTACCAGCCTAGCAACAGGAGCAGTGGTTCACTGTGGTAGGGATTGTACAGATACACCAGCAATCAGCCACTAGTTTCAAATATCATAGAAACAGAGGCACCACCAGGATTTTACTTTCTTCCCCCTTTAAGTTTTCTAGGTACATAGAGGAAAGGGACATAAAAATCAACCTGACAAAGGCAGAGCTAAAAAACAGACCTGAGTCTTAAACCCCAACAGTGGCCACCAGCAGCTGCCTACTGAAGAGGAGTAGCTGGTAACCTCGTAGCAGTGTCCCAGATCACTGTCCCAGCCTCCAGCAATTTGAAGCTTGGACACTTCCCAAGTTAGGAAATTTTTCCTACCTTGCTGTAGCAAAGATTAGTTAAGTATACAGTGATGACTTGTCCATACCAGCAGGTTTTGATTCGCCCCAACTGTTATGCCAAACTAGTTGTATATATCATCGTGAAGAATAACTGCATCTCCCCAGAGTTGATTTCCTATGGCACATTTTACTTAGACACTTTCTCAACACCCTCACAAATATGTCATAGATCTAAAGCACAATCTCCTTTTCAAAATGAATGGGTCTGATTACAGGCATATTCATTTTGTAAAAGGTACAAAAGGATACAAATGTGCCTTTCCATCTCCTATAATGTCAAAGTAAGACCCTCTTGCCCTTTTATTTCAATCCCCGCAATTTGAAAATAAAAAAAATGACTTGATTATATGTTTTTTACCATTAAGTGTATAATTGCTTTTGTGTTTTGACATTTAATTCCTCTTACCAAAATACATGGTAGGAATTAAAAGTCAACTCTTTTATGTATTTGATGTACAGAACCTTCCATGTATTTCAATAAGAGAGATAGAGCAGTGAAACCTCACGGCAGGTACAGTGAAGCCGTCTGAAAATGAAGTCACTTTTTATACTGGAAATCTGACTGCGACCCCAGTTCTGCCCTCCCTTATCTAGGTCAATGGCTTTTGAAATCACTGGAAGGTCTGAATGAGTCAAAACCAAGCAAAACCTGCAGGACTTGACCTTTAAAATAGAGCTGGGATTATACCATGGCCTCTCAGGCAGATTTTGAGATTACAGTCCAGTCTGAAAATTAGTTCTGAAAGCCATAAGACAGGAGCTGGCCAGGCACTCGAGTGTATTGACCTGGTATGGGATGGCAGCAGTAAGGAATACAGATCACAGCAGGGAGGACCAGGAGGAGCCAGGGCATCAGTGGCGTATCTCAGCTGGCTCAAGGCCAGCAAGAGGACTCTGATGTTGAGAGAGAAACTGAACTCTGGGCTGGTGAAAAGGTGTAGCTGCACACAATATATTGCTTGTGGGTATTTCACATGGGTTTTTTCTTCCCTTTGTCTCAACTTTCCCCGTAAAGATTTTCCCTCTTCATGTACTGTCCTTCCCTCTACTGCATTCTTCCCTCTCTTTCTCACAGTTTTCGTATTTCTCCTTTTCCTCTGTTCTTCTATCTCTCTTTCACTACTTGTGCCTTTTACTTGAATTCTCTCACTCCTTTCTTCCCTGTACTGCATGCCACATTCTCCATCTTTGCCTTAATTTCTGTTCATACTCATTCACAACCTGCAGGTTGAGATTTCTTCTGACTATAATTCCTTCCACTGGTCACTCCACTGTGATTTATGCACATTCACTCAAGTCCCAAAGTGACTTGACCCTATAGCCATAGTTGGGATTAGTGCCCTGAGATTCAGATTTATGGAGCCTAGTGCTGTCTGAAAAAGTTTTCTGTAGTCTGGGAAGCGGACTCTGTCCGGGACATCAGATGGATTGATCTTGGGACTGCATGAGCCAGGAATGTTGATGGTAGGCAGTAATTGCAAACAAGAGCTCAGCAATGCTCTTCCCAGTGTTGGTAGTCTCACTCACAAATTCTGTCATGCCTTCACAATGTTCTAACAAAAACTACTGCTCTAGGAGAATGTGCTCTTGGAGTAAGATCTGTGCTGTCTTTCTCCTTTTCCCAAAGCCAGGGGCACAATTTTCCTTCTTTCACCGCAGGAAAGATGCCATCAACAAAGGTAAAGGACAATATACGAGGTATCCAGGAAGAGAAGCAAAGGGAGCAGGAAATAGCTGCATGGGGAAGAAGCAAGTCAGAGAGAGAGGGAGAGGAGAGGGGAGAGAGAGAGCGCGAGAGCGCAAGAGACAGCTGAGAGTATCTCCACACAACAGTTGTGTCACCATATCTCACGGAGGCACACTTAGCTCCCCATAATGAAAGCAGCTTGCATTGCATGGGTGCCAACCACACAAATGCTGGAAGTCGCCTCCCTTTGGCCATCATGTGCTTGCACTTTGCAGGGGGAATGAGAGAGCTTCGGGCTGTTCCAGCCCAGCCACGGCTTTTGAGGGCCTCCTTTCCATGCATCCTACCGTGGACAGGATTGTGAGGATGAAGCACATTTCAGGTGTGTGTTAAAGGTGCATTTAGACATACACGCATGTATACATGCACACGCACTTGCACATTTTTTCTCGTCATTGTTTGCACAGGCAAAAAATTCCATTTAAAAATTAGAAGGGAATGAAAAGCCCACAACAAGTAAATAACATAATTGGCCCAAGCCCATTATTATTACATTCAGGAAGGCAGAAGATTTACAACAAAGAGCAGACTTACTACAAATAAATGGATCTCATTTTTGTTAAATGAGTAACTGCAAGTAATAAAAGTCATTGATTTATACCTGTATCATCCAGTCTTTGAAGAAGTCTCTTGATTAAAGTTTAAGATCAGCCATCCTGAATATCTTGAGCGTGTTCATATAAGTAGCTGTTTTACCCACAATTGGGTGTCATTTGAAAATCCTGTATTTTTGAGAATCTGTTATCTTTTCAAGTGACCTGCTTCTCAGTAGCCATCAACTCAAGAAGATGCTTCAAAATTTACAACCTTTTTTTCTTTTATGGTCATGCAGTTCTGAAATTGGGAGGTGCAAGACAGGTGCAAATTATTGTTTTCTTGCTGCACTTACAGGGTGACCAAAGTCTTCAATAGGTCACTTTGGATGCTACGGTATTTCAGAATGCACTTGCAATAAGAATAAAGTACACAAATAAGAATATTAACTCATGCTATTCATAAAGGATTCTCTGTTCCCACCAGTCACCAAATGGTTTCAGGGTCATTTAAAATGACCTTTTAAATATTTTTTTTTTTTGGCAATAATGTCAAACAACTACAGAATTTACTTCTGCTTAGCCTGAAAGGGAGCTGTTTCTCAGAATGGGGGACTAGGGGAAGATGTTTTCACTCAGCTGGAAGCTTTATGGGGAAGATTTCATCCATAGTCCAGAAGTAAATGTCAGGTCCCTTGAGGTCTTGAAACTCAATGAATGTTCAGCCCCAGAAATCAGGTGATGAAACAGAACTTCAGAGTCTCAGAAACCAAACACTTTGTGCTTCAGAGATATTTGGGTTGGTTTCATTTTTTTCTCCATTTTTTTTTCCTTTTTCCTTAATTTTGATGGATGATGTTTTGTTCTGCAGTGAGTTCTAATGCTTGTAGCTGTGGAACATTTTCAATTGTCGCAAACAACAACAACAAAAAGCAATATTTCAATATTTCTCAAGAAAAGGCTTCAAAGGTTTCAGATCTTTTTAAAATGTTTCTGCTTTATTTTGACGTGGCATAAAAGTTTTGTATGCAGTCTCGCATCCGCTATTGTGACAGCTGTATTTAATGAGTGCAAAATGATCAGAAAAACATCCTTTACTGTGGGTTGCCACTGCCAGCAGATGACAGGAGAGAGGCAGTACTGTAATAACAGAAGCGATGAAGTAGTTCATATTACTACTGATGAGGTATTTCTAGCTCAAAAGCCTAGGTATGCCTTTTGAAAATAATGCATTGGTCACATTACCTGATTGTTTCATCAGATTTTGTTCCCAAGTACATTTTGAAATAAAACTGTGCATTCTTAGCCTCAGGTCATGAAATGGTTGGTTGCGACATATTATTTGGGGATAACACAGTCAGTTTCCGTAAGATGAAGAGGGAAAGGTCCTAGTCTTGTCTATAAATACCGGCCTCTCCATCAAACTAATGCTAAGCATGAAATGCAGATCCATAGATATGCTAGAAATGAAACATTGCACAATACATTTGATTTCTATTTTATATGCATATTTATTATCAGACCATTTTAGTCCAAATTGGAGAGAGTATAAAAATAAATCTAAATGGATTTGAAAGGCAGGGTATTTCTTTTTTCAAAGCTTCGTCGTTCCTGACTTCCTCTGGTGACTGTTAGCTTATCATGCCTTTGTACAGGAGATCTAAGTATTCCATTCTCTCTTGTGTCTCCATATGGTACCATTTCGCAGATAGTCTTCCTTTGGTCGCAGGATGACAGTGAGAGTGGATTGTCAAACTGGACCACTATGACAATTTACTCTGGGGGAGAAAATCCTGTGGGTGTTTAGAAGCTTTACTGTAAGTTATATTTGATTAACTTATCCTACTACTGACAAATAATTGGGTCAGCAATTAATTTCAAAATGCAAATGTGCCACAGGCCTTCATATTTTAAGAAATTCCCTTTGTCTTTAGTTTCTACTTGTGTTAAAGTCTTAATGGATTTAGCTGAGTGAAGAAACAAAATTATGTTTTCTAATGCTTTATTTACTTGGTCGAGTTGGACTTTTTCAGCAAATATTGACAGCAAATGTTTATTCAGAAATGGTCATGTGGGATGGAATTTAATGGAGTAAGAAAACAGAACAGTAATGATGAACCACTCATTTAAAATATCTATACATATATACATATATTTTCACATTTCTGCTGCAAAATGTTTATCTACCTTCATGAAATAGGAACAGAAAGACAAACCAGAGGGTCAGGAGGAGATCATTGTGGCAAAGTCATTAGTACCTGCTTAAGCAGTCTAAGAAACCAGGATATATCAGAAAAAAACCTGTACTTAATATTGCTACAAGTGTGGCTCAAACAAACTTATCTACCAGCCTATCTCAGGGACTTTATTATTAAGCAAACACGGATTAAAGTCTCAACTCTTCCCAAGAGAAGCTCAAGAGAGTTTTCTGCCGACTTTAAGGGAGTGAGGCACCCAAGTCTACATTTTCTGTGATTAAAAAAATGCAATTTTTTAGAAAATATTCAAAATATGCTGCTGTAAACAAAACCAAACAGCTATCCTGATGTAAAATCTGAATAAATTTACATAAGTGGCAGAATTATATTAGAATTTCCTATGACTTATTTTGCTCAATTCATTCAAGTTAAGAAGAACAACCACTCAAAAATTAGGTGAGGGTTTTTCACAAAATTTTTACTGACCTGAAGATGAAAAAGAATTTTTTTTTTTATGCTTAATGATGCAAGCCACTTTGGAAGAAATAATGGTTAAAAAAAGTCAAGTTTTGGGTTTTCTGGGCTTTTTTGTTTGAAAACTGTACTTTCACATCGCATCTGCTTAAATTAGCAATGCAAATAATTACATGAGAAAAAAAGACCAGATAAAAAGATGAAATTAAACATTGCATTTTTTAGGGGGTTTTCATTTTGGAAGGAAAACAGAGAGAGAAAGAGAAGAATTGCATGGAGTCAAACATGTCTTGTACACGGAAAAAGCTTGGTTTCCAAGCTCCTCCAAAAGACAACATACAGGAACCTCTTTCCCTCTTAAGCAGCTCCTGCAGAACTTTGAAAGTTCCACTAGGTAGGAGCAGGCAACACAAGACTGAAGCTTGGTTTTGAATGAGAGAGAATCTCTCTCTCTCTCCAGAGTTGTGTGAAAGAAAATCAGAACTACATCTGGGTACAAGAGGGCTGAGCTGTTGGGAGCTGAGCAGACAGAAGCCTTCTTGTAAGATAAGGCAGTGATCATGCTGCTCAGCATGATCAAGGACCCCACTGGCAAGGGACCCCAATTAAAGAATCACTTTTCAAAAAAGATACAGCTTCCTTCAAAAGCGTCCGAAGGAGAGGAATGGGAATGGTCAGAAATTCGGGAAATGTCATCTGCAAAGAAATCTGAACTGGGTTGATTTCATCTGGAAAAGAAAATGAGTGGACATAAAAACCAAAGATTTCAAATATTAAAAGCCTTCTGGGAAGAGGCAGGGAAGAGTTTGTATTTCAGGACTACAGCCAGATGACAGAAGGTGACTACTATATGGAAACAAAGGAGAGTCGGGTCAAATGTTGGCAAAAATTTTCTCACAGTGACAACATTGAAGCTGTGGAAATAATTGTTTATGGAGGGTCTGGAGTCCCACCCACTGAAAACCTTTGAGAATAGGCTGCAAAAACCACTTTCCAAAATAATGTGAATATAGCTTTTAGCTGAAAGCAATTCCTTAGCAGTTATTACATTGATATTTTTAATTGATTTTAAGAAGCTGATGGAACTCTTGCCCTTGTGGTAGTATAAAATAAACTTTTAAATTAATTGAGGGCGAGAAACATACTGTGAATGCCCATCACAGCTGCCATTATGAGTGAGAGCAATTGAGGATGGGCCATATCTGCTGAAGCAGGACAGGTAGAAGGGTCTGTGTGACCAAAACTGAGCTCATTAAAATAACAAAACAAAAAATAGAACCTTTCAGTGACGAATTAGCTGGCTTAAATACTGTAAAATAAAGCAAGTCAATGTGCCATAACTTTATCGCTAGAGTTGGAATATATTCAACAGCTTTTAGAAGTAGAGTCACTACGACTGTGACCAAGCAGAGAAGTACGAGGCAAAGCAATCTCAAACTCGGTTCCAATATTAGCAATTTGATATAATAGCAATTTGGCAAAAATACACAGAATACAACCTGTATAATGCAAGTTTGAGTGAGAATATTATTTCTTTCAGGTAGTATCTGTATATTCAATGAAAAAAATATCATAGAACAACAGAATCACAGAATATGCTGAGTTGGAAGGGACGAACAATGATCATTGAGTCCAGCTCCTGTCCCTGCATAGCACCATCCCCTACAGTCACACCTCTATAACATTCATTTCACTCTTAAATTTAAAAAAAGCAAATAAATGTCTCATGTTGTTTAAATCATAAATCTTTCAAATCAGAACGATCTCTGGAGTCACCTGCATAAGTGTTAAAGGATGTAACGAGGTAAAAAGAATTTTGAAATATTGTCACACTCGAAAATTAGGACTTTTCACATTATTTTATGAATGGATTTGTATCTGTTTACATTGAAGCATCCATATTAAATATCCTAGCCTTTTACAAAAGCCTTCTGCTGGCTTCCCTTCCCTTGGCTGCTTGTGTGCTAGCGATTTCTCTTTGTCTCAAACAGGGAGCGGCACATCCCACCTCACACGGTCTGTCTTTCTCTCTTTCTGTCATCCTTGGGAAAGAAGGGATTTTCCTTATCCTGTAAAATGGTGTCTGAGGATTGCCTTGTGGCGATCAGAGGGGCATTTCCCTTGGGATTGCCAGGCAATGGCTGAGGTCTGATGAGTATTTGTTTCTCTTGTCATCCATTCTGAAGGGCATAATCCCGAGGAAATCAGTGGGGAGTTTTAATATGGACTTTGAAGGCCAGATATGCCTAAGAATATAAAGGTGATTAAGAAATTATTCTACTGAAGCTTTCCCAACAATCTGAGGCTGAGTTTTTTTGAAAAATAAACCAAAATAAAAATGTCTTCCTTTTTTTTTCATGAGTATCAGATGACAAATCTTAGCCCTTGCTTATAGCCTAAACCACATTTGGCATTCAACTGCAAACACAGGTTCCAACTTCAGGTAAACTTATTATGCTAAATCCTCCCAGTGGTGTCATTTGGATCCCAAGCGTAGTTTTGAAGTTGGCCTGATTATTTTCTTATGTGGTTTCAACTCCAGTAAGGCTTGTATATGTATATGAAAATAGTGGTACAACTGTCTTTTTTAAATAAGTGAAATTCACAAGATTTACCAAAAAATGCAAAGTTTAACTTGACAAAATTTTTAAAGAAACCTCTTATCTAACATTCTGCTTAAAGTTTTCCGTTTGTAATACAGTACGCATAGTACAGCATTGTAAATGGCCCCCTTTTTTTATAACAAGGTAGAGTCAGGCTCTAGACTGTCTGGTGTCATCTCGAAGCATGTATCCCCTCTGCACCCTGCAGCTGCCCCACAGTCTGTCTTTGAGTGTCTCCCATCTGCTTCAGCCCCGGACATTTGGCATCGCTATTTTCAGGGGCCAAATCTCCAAACCAAGGAAGCAGATACAGACTCCAAAGGACCCACTGCCTTTCAGAACATGCTGTCAGCAGAGTGAGGAGTTTATGACTCTCAAAAATCCTCTTCAGCACTCCAAAATCTCCATTTCAGGTGTTGTAACCACTTGCTGGAATCAACATCCTGTAACAGCTACCACAGAAGAAGCTGACGAGTAACAGAAAGAAGAAAGATACCTTAAGCCACATGGCACACTTTAATTTTTTGAGAAATAGTACAACCACACACAAGAACCAACAAGCAAAGAAAAAAAGTAAGGACACAGAGGGGAATTCATTACCTGGAAATCACACACTGCTCTGGGAAGGGAGGTGAGGGGAGAAGCTTCCTTTTCTTCAGAAAACACACATTGCACCATCCTCACCCTCATAATAAAAAAATAAGTATGAAACCTTGAGAGTGATTACCTGTGCTGCTCTCTTCCTTACCACCCTACTCAGCCACCCATGAAAACAGAGCCAGTTAGAGAGTCCCAACTGGCAAAAGGATTAAAAAAGAAAAAAGTAAAGTGGAAAAATGCCTCAGGCCTCACACATGTGACTTCACAGCAAAACCTAGAGCCAGCCCTGAGGGGTCTGGTACAGAGAGCGAAGTAATGTGACTGTGATTAGGATGTGTGGAAATTAGAAGCTCTCTTGTTTTAAGAAGGCAGGTTATCTACCAAGTCTGCTCTACACTTCTTTCAGCTGTAATGTGGTGAACAAAGGCTGTCTGTAGAAGATGCTGTATTTTTCTACTCAACCTATGTCACTTAGAGCTTTTTATGCTAGACTCGTTTTTAAAACTTCAATTTAAAGCAACATGAAAGGTCCTTAAACAGTAAATAGCATATTATATCAAAAACAAATAGATTAAAAAGTGAACAACCATAGCCAGTATATCTCTTTCTGGAGGAGTTTCACTTTCCACACTAACTGAAACTCTAAGACTGGCAGATCTGGGCCAGAGGTTTGTAATGGGCCTTTTACTTTTTTTTTTCCTCCCTCTCCAGAGATAAATAATCAGTTTTAGAGAGCTGATTAAAAGAGACAAGAATGAAAAGTGAGTGTGACACATTTATGAGAAGGCTTTTTCATCTGTTTCTTAAATACAGCACCTTTATTTCAGATTGTATTAAAAAAAGAGATGGGAGAGCCAACCAATTTATGTTATGCTGCAGTACTGAATACTTATGAATGTATGGAGCACAGCCTAAGAGAGACAGAAAAGTCACCCAAAATTTCCTGACAAGTTGAAAAAAGTTATGTTATCATTCAAGAATCATTTATTTGGAAAAGAAAAATAAAAAACAGGCCACATGACTAAAGGCAGCAGAGAATAAAAACACATTGTTTCCAGACAAATCCGTATCAAAGACATATGACTCAGGACTCTGAAGTCAGAATATCTTCATATTTTAAATTTCCATGAGCACTTTCAAGAAAAGCTAGAGTTCTGCTATAGGATTTGCTGCACACTTTTCACTACTGATTGATAACAAGAAGCAGCATTAGCAGTATTTTTCCCCCATCATTCCTCTAAAGCTAATGGAGTCAAGGATTCGTTACTTGATCTAATGGCAATAGCTTTCCAATAGACATGCACAGAATCATTGATTAGTTTGTCCTCTTCTTGTTTGCATTGGAACACTGTTCAATTTACACCAATTAAAGAATGCTTGGTTTGTGTATTGAAGAATAATTAAGGGATGGAATTCCCTATAGGCTACTAAAAATGACATCTGACTAGAATGGTGATTACAGCATGAAGACAGCATTAGTATTTAAATAGTTTGACTGCTATATAAAATCATTACAGCACCTCACCATGAAAAAGAGCATTAGTTAATTTTGCCTATAACAAAATTAGTTGTATGTATTTGCCTGGTCACTTTAAGTAAATTTGACAAGGCTAATCTTAAAGCAAGCGATCCAGGTTTGGTGGAAGGAGCAGATACTGCACTGTTTAAAGCAATCGTCTTGATAGATATGTATATAATCTTCAAAATACGAATACACACAGATGAATAACAAGAGCTTTGTCAGAGATGCTCAAATCAAATGTAAACATTAAAAACACTTCGGCCGCTAGAACTGAAAATCCAAGGGTAACTGGCATACTAATTATACAACAATCAAGGTTTCACAAACCATAAACACACAAGAAATCCTTATTTGTCTGCCACCGTGGTTGTCAAACCTTTGATACCCTTTCTAGGACTGCATAGTACGAAGAATCACGGGAAGCAAACAGGCACTGTGGAAGGAGTCATCCCTACTAGAAGACCTCTCTTGTGAAATATTCGAAATGATTAAAAATATTGGAGTGGCCTAGCCCATCCTTGTAATGCCTCTCTAGACAAGCTTGGGGTTTTGGTTTTTTTTATTACAAGGTGGAGGTGGGGTTCATTCTTGAAAATACTGTTGAGGAAAGAGGGTTTTTTATCCTCCGTTTAAATTTCTCCATGCATATTAAATTCTATCTCCTAGCCTTAGATTATAGTATCTACAGTAATGATCTATCCAAAATGTGACAGCAACATTACCGTAACATAAACTGCTTGGGGCCAGTCCGGAAGCATATTTACATTTCCATAGCCTACTTAAATACAGTTTGTTTGTTTTACTAAACTTAGATACCGTAGTATATTTTATAAGGTCATCTGCCTGCCTCAAGACCTCATATTGCAGCTACTATCCTCCCTATGAGAATTTATGCAGTTTCAATTGAAGGCTGTCAACACCCTCTCTAATTCAGCAAAGGGTTCTCTGTGAAGGAGCATAAGACTTTTCCATTTAAGCCTCTAAGGGCAAGCAGGCATGCTTAGTAGCATGTCTACTTTGTGCGATGCACAACAGTGTCAATGACGCCCAAGCTCCCAAGCCCAAGTTCCAAATGAGGTGATACATCTGCACAGCACAATATACATTTATTTGCATGGCCCAGCACTTCTGGCCAATCTGCAGTGCCTCTTCGCAGATCAAATTAGTCTTTGGCACCGTGCTGTTCTCGTGAGCATGCCTGGTTCTACAGGTCACTAATGGATATCTTCACTGCGCTGCATTCCACCGGATGGATCTGCCCTAGAATTAGGTTTGGGACAGTACACTTCATCGCATAGTACATCCACTGACTTTCCATGGGGTTTTGTTCCAACATTTAAAAAGTCTTCTGTTCTGGCTTTTGTTTCCGTGTTGGACAAGTAGTTCTCGCTTCTGTACCAGACCTCCTGTTGGGATCTCCCACTATAATCTGCCTGACTAGACCTTGGGCTTTCAGGAGTGAGACTAACGCTTCTTTTCAATGAATAATATTCTTTTGCAACAGGGTTCATATAAGGGTGTATTCTTCCTTCCACCCACGAGAAGAAAGTCCATTAATTTCAATAGAAACTCTCCATGCAGAAAAGGGAGAACTGTGCCCCAGGGAACATTCATGGAAGATTAATGGCAAGGAGAGAAAAGTGATACAGTACAGGCAGAACAAAATCAGAACCCACCACACAAATAAAACTGGACAAGGGTTCATTTTTTAAAAGTCAGTCAGAAACGGCAGGAAGGCTTTGGAAAAAAAAAATCAGGGCTGTTTCAGTGCACTTTTGCATACATTGGCTTTCAGGAGACATGAATAGAAACCTAACAGTAACTCTTTTTTCGTACCTCCTTTCACAGGTCTCACTGGCAAAGAAGGATTTAGCACTTAATTCCTGTACTTTTATGTGGCAAATTAGGAATTTGCACCTTAAAAGGAAATTGCTTTTCAAACTCCCATAAATTCTGGATTTTATTTTTCTAAATGGTGGAAAACATTCGCTACGTCCATCCCAACACATAATAAATAGCACTCTCCACTACTGCTCCTCAGAAAGGTGTAGGAAACTGGACCTGGCCAAAGAGAGGTGTTTATCATTCCTCATGAGGAGATGTTAAGTGTCTGGACCCTGTCCTTAACCCTTTTGTCTCCTCAGTCCTTTCTAGTTTAGACTAGCACATTTGCTCTCTTTCTCAAAATCAAGTATCTGTTGAGGAAAGCATTTACCTTGAGACTTGGTTACTTGATGATGTACAGTCTGCTGGCACTGAATAGTCCAGACCAAAACTGGAATAAGAGCAGAGTTAGAATATGTTTTATTTTTCAGTTTACCATCGGCTAAAAATAAAACCCCTACACCATTTTTCGCATCATTTTAGATAACAACTGCTGGATTTGCGACTGCACCAAAACAGGAGGAAGGTGGTGAAAGAGACTGACACAGCATGAGAGCCTGCAGCAGACAGCGGTTGGTGAATCTTCGGCAGGAAGCACTGAAATGTGGATGGTAATGCTGACCCCAACACAAGGTCCCATATCCGTGGGGCTTGAGACTGAGGTGGTGCCCACCAGAGTGGGACAAAGGACATGATCGGAGAATCTCTGAAGATCTTTTCTTCATGAGGGCAAGACTGAAAGACAAGAAAGTGCGGCCCAGTGAAGAAGTGTTCTCTCACAGTGTGGCACTACACTGGCAATCGTGGCTGTCAGCAAAACACCTTCCATTCTGACTGTCGACACTGAAGTGAGGATAAGCTTCCAAAAAGGTTAGTATACACCCTGCCTTGTTTTATTTTTGAGTCATTTTTGAGTCATTTATGGCCTCGTTTCTTTGACTCTGCACTTCCTAGCATGACAAAAAACCAAAGGCAGGTGTTGGGATAGCATTGGTTTTTCTCATTTAATCTGTGAGGCACCATAAAAAACAATCAACAAGCATGGAGCATGCTCTGGATGTGTCTAAGAGTAAGTGGCTCAAATACTAACATGTGAATTTAGTAAAGTTAAAGTCTGTGGAATGGAGATAAATTACAGCAGCAATTGAAGTTGAATGTGATATAGAAATCCAACTAACAGAAGACTGTCTGGAAACAATTATTCAGAAAGCTGCTGACCCTCTATTTCTTTAAAGAGTTAAACATTTGGATCAGTTAACTGGCAGCTGCAATAATAGGCATATGCTCTAATCTTTGATCCGTAGCTGAATTTGCAGCTCTTTGTATGAGAAGCAGATCACATAGATTTGCATATTTTTAAGGATCTATAGGGAGAAAAAGAAGAACAAAACCTGCTTTTCCAAGATGCCACTTTGCGATCACACGGAGTGTCATGGATCCTCCCAAGTACACTAATGTTCAGAGCCAGTTGTAAGACTCACAAATTTTATAAATGGCCCTAAACTGTGACATTCACATCTGAAGATTAATCAAAATTCCTCCTAGAACAGACTCTTGCAAGCCAAGGTTGCATCATAATTCTTCAGAGAGTTATGTACATCTATCATCAAGATCCCATTTCCACATCCAAATTTGTGTCAGAACTTTCCTAAAATCTTAAAGAGTCCAGAAGTAATAGATAAATTAAAAAATGCTTTGTAACCAAATGAGAAACTGTTGACTGGACTCAAGTGAATGACCAAGTAACAGATTTATGCCAAGGTCTTGACATCTTCTTAGATTTGGCAAAATTTTTCACTGTTGATGAAAATTTGCAGAGACAAGACAACCATGAATCACCCCATGAATAGAATGGATGCAATCAATCAATTTTTTTGCATTTAAAGTTCATTTCTTGCTCATTTCTGTTTTCAACACCAACTGAAAGATGTTTACTAATCACTCATTTTGGATCAAGAGTCATACCTACGGCACAGAAGATTTCCTCCACTTGGTAGTATTTCCTCAGAAAGTAGGTCCTACTGAGAGAAGTGAGCAGTATACTGCGTACTGTGAAGTGAAGAAGTAATCATCCCTGCAAATATGCTCAATTGTGTGGAATGTTTCAACACAGTCTTTACTAGATTCACACTTTACAATAGGCTTTAACTCCTGGTTCACCTACACGACACTCTTTGACATCAATGAAGTTGACGAGAGCAGCTATTTGTTATTGGCCTGTGGATATTTCCTATCATCCCAAACAAAAGTGCAGACTACTGCATGGGACTATGCGGAGATGTGTGAGAAAGGCAATGCAAAGAAGTCACTCTCCAAAAAATATTCTGTGTAGCTTTCTTATAGTTGACCACGATAAGCTATATGGGAGCATGGAGGATTTGTAGAAGCCTGACTGACACAGGAGGCAGCACTTCCAGGCACTATCTGCCTTGACCTATTTGCCTTGTCCTCTGGGCAGGCAAGACTTTGTTAAGTCCTGGCGAAAATCTCATGAAGAGGAGAGGAAGGTGTTGCACATTCCTGGGTAAGGCATAGTAAGGGGGTGGGGTGATGCAATGGTGGGTGTGATCAGGCCACTGGCAGGTGAACAAAAACCTGAGCCACGGACAATAGTTTCAGTATCTTAGAGAGGGAGACTATAGAGAAAGAGAATAACACACAAGTTTTAATGAGAAAAGTTGATTACTGATGGAGAGGTTTTGAGAAGGGGCCAGTCTGTGTCTTGACAGCACATACATTCCCCACCGTAAGCAGACTCCAAACTCAAAAGCCGAAACAAAGATTTGCTGCTTTTTGTACCTTTCCGGCAGCATTAGTTGGTACTCTTCTGTCATCAGCAAGGCCATGTGACAGGCTTTTCAAATTCTGGAAACATTATTAAAATAAAGGGGCAAGTCTTTCCTTGCTTCTTAATTAGGAAGAGCTATAGGTCTCTATAGGACTATTATTTATTGTTGTCTTCTGTGCTTTGTATACCTTTGGGTGTTTCTTCCTAATGGCCTCTGAAAGGTTTCTGATCTCCTAGAACCTTATTTTTTAGGGCATTGTGTAACCTGCATGTTTTGTGAGAAGACAGAGTGCATAAATGGAGAAATAGAAATTGCCTTATGTTCTGTATAGTATGATTTCAATTACTTCACTTAGTTATTGCTAACCATATTTTATAAATATCAAAACATTGTATTTGTTCTGGCCATTGAAATGATGCTTTCAAAGCAATTCAAATATGTATTCTGATATATTTTGTCAATATTACAGTTGTACAAAATTGGTTATATCAGTTAAGAGAAACATCTTAAAATTGCCTCCCTACAATTTATTCTCTGTATCTTAACTTTGTACAGTACTACAGGATCATTTTGCTCATGTGCCAAGTGGGATCCTAGCGTATCACTACATTCAGTCAAAATATTGCAAGTTAAAATAAGAATACCTGTAGATTATGAAAATGAGACCAAGAAAGTAGCATTTCTCTTTACATAAAGCAGAAAAACTGGAAATAATTTCAGTAAAAACAGATTAGAAAAGGGATGTTTGGGAGGCATTGTCATTACTGTGAACTACAGTAAAAGAAAAACATACATCAAATCAGAATTACTTACCTTAAATTAAGAATGTTAATAAGCCAAGACATTAACAAGGAGATAGTATCACCTTAGTGGTTTGGTCTAAGGCAATTACCTACACTCCCTCTGTAGCTGAGAGAGAAAGAGAGACTCCACCAGTAAGAGAGACTTATTTTCATATGGCCGTGTGAGATACCATCCTAAAATGGCCATATGAAATTGCTGAACAGAGATCTGGAGGTGCCACCAATGACAGACAGGGAAAGAAAATTTACCTGAGACTAGATAGCTAATTCTAAGACAGCCACAGCAATTTATAAAGAAGCCTTCCCTGTACATGAATTCCCAAATTTTAGGAAGCGAAAGATCCAATTAATTTCTAAGGTATTTTCATTTATTATAAACACATATGCTAGGGATGAGCATGCCTGTTTGTATCTTGACATAGATTTCATAGGCTGGGCTTCAACTGACAGCTCTGCAGTTATGAATCTTGAGACATATTTCACTTCAATTTAGGAAGTTCTAGGAAGCTCAGGGTCTTTAGTCATAAAAGCCTATGAGAAATAGAGCTGTTTGGTGTCAGATTTTAATTCTTCATTTGAAATAAGAAAGTTAGTGAAATAAGGATAGCCACGGTAGGCTTTCTACAGCTTTTCCTTTCAGAAAGCTAGGACAAACTCAACAGCGAAAGTTTTTCTCTTTGATGGATGAAGTCACGGAACTGATTTCAGATATAGTTTCCATGTCCGGGCCTTAGGCAGCTATAGCGAACATCAGTCTCATATCCATACCATACCAAAGTGATGTTTGTCTGTGTCTCAAATCAGACATACGTATCTTTAGTGAATGCAGTACAAATTAAGCTAATTTCTTGGGTTTGACTCTACAAACAGACCAAGTAATGGCAATCAAAGTTCATTGAAATGAGTTTTAAGTCACAAAGCTCAGTAGTGTTTGTATGTGTTTTCATAAAAATGACCTCCTTTTGAAACATCTGGACTGAAGGCCAATCTACACCAGCCAGAGAATAAAACAGGACATGGAGAGTATTTGCCCCATTTCTGATGTTCTAGTTCTGTCCTTCAAAATAATTAAAGACTGGATTTGCCATATGGCAGTTTCCGTCTTTCTCGAAACAGAAAGAGAGGGGGAAGAAACAGAAATAAAAATATATAAAAGAAAGAACAGAAAAGAGAAAGGCTTGCTCCAGCCCTCCAACTTCCCTTTATGAAAGGCAAAAGACCAAAGGGCTTTTCACTTGCCTGAGGGCCAGGCTATGGGCTAGGATACAAACCCTGCTCCTCTTGGGTTGTGATGCTGAGTACTCATCCTGCCCCTTTGCTGTGACGTGTCAGGGGGTGGATTGCCATAACACCCGGGAAGGGTCTCCTGCAGGGCCAGCTCCTCACCTGAACATCTCGCTAGGGACTGTGCCAGTTTGCATTGGTGAGAATTTAACTCACCTGTGACAGACGTATTGCAGAGGAATGACACTGGGCTTAATAAACCAGCCAAATGAGATGTGCTGAGAGTGGCTGTAGTAACATACAGAAATATCCTTCAGTGGAACAGCAAGAGAATACCAGTTGAGAGACAAGCCTCACCTGTTGGTGAATATTACTTAGCCTGGACTTTGCACAAAAACATTGCGGAGATCCCCACAAGCCCATGTATAGTGGGTCAGAAGAGTGCAACAAGCTAGCAGAGGAGTTAAATTAATCTCTTGTGTCATGTCTGCTGCTGAGAGTAGTGTAGAAATTCCTGTGCCAAAGGCACTTTGCAAAGAAAATCAGAGTGTGGCCTTTATACAGATTGAAGTCTCTAAGGAGGAAGTTGTAGAGTAACTTGAGAAACTCAAGTGCAGTAAATCACCACAACCGGATGGTGTTCATCTGGGAGTTCTGAGGGAAAATAAAGTGAGAAAAAGCCAAGATACTGACAAGAGGATGCCTTCCTCCCTTGAAAAATGCAGCAACACAAGAAGGCTGGGAAGCCCTATTATGTTGCCTGTCTTCAAAAGGAGATGAGGAAAATTCTGGGACTAAAAGAGCTTTGAAGTTTGCCACAGTTTTAGGGAGCCCAAAAAAAACCAGTTCTGAATAAAAGCTCAAGAGAGCGTTTGTTGGACAAGAACACCCCAGGAAGGTGTTCTTCAGTCTCCCAAACCACTAAGGCTGTTACAAGGGGGGAGAGTGCACTCAGTTACTTTGAAAAACCAGTGGAGCAGCCTTCAGAGGAAAAGTGGCATGACAGGGTCTTCTCGGAGAAAGGCAACCAAATGATCCAAATATTCTAAAAGTTTTAGAAAGGTCACTTATAAGCAATTGCCACAGAAAATATTAAGAAACAAAACTGAGAATAATTCTTGATGGTGATTTCATCCTGGAATGAACTACAAATCAGTCTGGAAGAAGTGAATATGGGAAGCATTTATCTTTCTATTGAGGCAGGGAAAGGTGAACACCCAGTAGTAGGTATCAGGACTAGTGTCATAACAAATAAATGAGTCTGAATCCCAAATCCTGATGCATTTAAATTAGTGTATCCAGAATCTACCCAAGATCTGGATTAAAGTCACACATGTGGTTCTCATCTTAGAAGAGGACAAATCAATTCCCGGGTTGAAACTCCTGAGGTTTGCTCTCTGAGGTTTGAATACTCTGTATTCAAAGACTGCAGCCCACACGACAGTTACGTATGAAATATGGGGCGCGGGAGGAGTGCATGTGTACAGATAGCATGCAAAGGAAGTGATTAAGTGTAAACCCAAAACAATTTAAAAAGTGATTCATGGCAAAAAGTGCTCTGATGCAGAGACCGTAAGTATTTGTTCTTTACATTAACTTGCTGTAGCTAGGTGAAAGGGCAGAAGATTGCAAGTAATAGAACAGTGGGAATTTTGCTGGGTTTGGTGAGCCCACTTACAATCAAACATTTTAAATTACCTGGATTTACACGGCTTTGTAACCTGTCATTTTCTCTCCTAGTTTTTTTTTTAGTTCCTGTAGGCTAGGCCCAGTGAACTGAAGGCAAAGCTTCTTCAGTTTTAATTCACTTTGTCTCTTGAATTCATTAGATTTTGAAAGCTTTCAAAGGAAGTCACAGGTAGGAATTAGAGAAAATATAGAAAGTGGGACACTTCTGACTGGCTTGTATGTTTCCAGTGTCTAAAAAGAAAGCTTTTTTTTACAGCAAACTGTAGGAGGGTTCATAAAAATAGATATTTACATTTACATACTGGGACAGATCCTCAGCTGCCATGGAGCAGTATTGCTCCATCTTCTTGAACAGAGCCAGCCCTATTCAGCACAGCTGAGAACTTGCCTCTCACACATGCACATATATGTGTGGACTACGTCCAGGATTCTATATTTTTCCAAATGTACAGAAAGCTACTTCTCCCTCCAGGTGCTTTTGCCCGTGCACTAAGTTGTGAGTGTTATAGCTCTTCTGTTTTTAACTGAGGGTGGTGTCTTCAAGGAGGCAGGGTGCGGAGGAATGTTGAAGTGTAAGGAGAGGGATGCATGAACAAAGGAACTGGCATGAACATAGAAACCCAGAGAAGAAGGTGAGGGAGAGAAACAGGAAAGAAAATGGTATCCCACATAGCCATGCTGTGCCAAGCAACATCTGCATTCACAGAAACAGGGAGTTAAACTGTGATTGTGTAGCAGCCACGACTTTTGGAAAACACCTCAGGTGTTTCCAGCTAGGTAGCAGGAATAGCAGGAGACCTGCTACTAATAGCAAGGTGGAGACACGGGAGCTCTGCGCTCAGCTGTGCTGTTGCAGGAGTCACGTAACACAGGACAGAGAGTAGGTGTCACATCAGATAGTGCTAATAGGTGCCAACAGGCACCTTCACCCCTTTCCCCTCAGTCTCTCCCTGCGTGAGAGTCAAGTGAATATCAATGTGAAACAACTCTGTATGAACGTGTGCTTCTGCCCACACAGTGGAACCCTGGTAGCGATTCAGACTGTACTGGGCTCTGGACACATAATGTACACTGAATATCCATAATAAATAATAATTACCACAGTAGGGGGCAGCAGCCAGCTGTGGAGGAAGAGTAGGGCCAGCTGCTGGAAGAGATGTAGGCACTGGCTGAGCATGCAAGCTGGGCACTGGGGAGAGTGAGAGGGCCATGGCTGGGAGCCAGTGGCAGCTGATTGCCAAGAAGAGGGAGATAAAAGCACAAAAGAGTTTCACCAGAGGGAGCTGCTCCTGGCCACCCCTCAGCAATTGGTAGCGGCCCTGATCCAGGAGGGAAGGCTGATGGCAAACAGGAGCATCGCCAGCCTGAGTGCGTGGCCAACACTGCTCATATGTACCATGCTGGAGATAGCAGGACGGATATCTGCAAGCCAAGCAAGCCTGCTGCAGGGAAACAGCCCTGCACAGCCCCCTGGCTTGCAGGAGACCCATACCTTCTCCAGAAATGAGGACAGACTCATCCTGTTCCCTTCAACATCTCCCCAGATGCACCTCCAGCTAAAGCAAGGTCAATACTCCAGAAATTATTGCAGCTCCAAAAGAGACTGATAGGCACATGGTCAATGCTTTTCTGAACCCTCTGATGCACAGATCTCCTTGATTTTCATTTACAGAGAGGTGTCCTGGAAGTGCTGAATATCCCCAGACATCAGCGCTATTACTTGTCTGAATTCCTCGGAAGGCCTGATGCTTAGTGCTTGGGTTCCCCAGGTGATATGGTAAACAAAAAACTGCTTTCGAACACACTGCACATACTCAGCAGTCCAGTCATCCAGTACAACTAAAATTTATCACAGATTTAAAATATTTTTCTAACCCCCCTGAAAATTAATTTCTAAGACCAAATCAGCTTACCAGTTTCATTTTCACAAGGCCATTCATGGCATGCTCCTTGCATACCGACTTCTAAACAAGAGTCAACAGCATCCCAGGGTCAGCTCCTCGATTTGCCCTGTATGGAATACTTAACTCTTTCACCAGCACAATGTAACAATTAATTAGCACATGTTCTCTGTAATAATTATAACAGTGTGGCACATTTCCCTTGAATTTAGCTTTGTGAAATTTATCTTTACTTATATACATGTCTTACCTTCAAACGTGCTTTCTGTGCCTGGTTATTTTTCACTGAGTTCAACTGCAAATAGATAAAACCTGTTTGCTTTTCTCTCCCAAGAAGGAGCATGTGTATTTCCAGATTCTATTCACATCCACCAGGAAAAGTCACACACAACAACTGAAGCTTGGTTGGGCTTTTTTTTGCTGTGTTCCTGGTTCGTTGAGCATGGGGGATGTGATGTTAAAGGAAAGCTGCTTTTCCTCCCTTTCTCAACATAGTGGCTGACGGATTTTTCGGTCCCAGTAAAAAGAAAGAGCTACCATCTGAATCTCAGTTTATGTAGCCGACAAGAGAGTGAAGAAATTGATAGAGGACATCCCAGGCAAATAGGATATGGTATCAGGGAGAAACATGCATCATTTTTGAGAGTAGTAGACAAGCATAATCCATGTGTGAGCTCAAATGCAAATTCATGGGCAACAAAAAGCCTATCTATTGAACATATATAGAGCTCAAACATAAAGAACCAGATTCTTTCTGAATAACTTATATCTGACCTTAAGAACCAGCCTCAGTTAAGTGCTGGCAAACACCAAGATTTGGAAGGAAGTTAGGGGTGTTGCACTATTTTGAAAGCTCTGTTTTGAACCAGCTGTCATTACGAATGTCTGCTGGTACCCCCTCTTAGCATACAGCCTGTCACAGTCAAGCATAATGAGAATGAGCCAATGGAGTACACTGAGCAATGCTTTCTTGCATGTCCTTGTAGCTCAAATTATTCCTTCACATAGCCATAACAGGTAAGCTTTGAATCTACTTATGCCACATTCTAATTGGTTCCATTTAATTTGTGTATATGTCTCTCTGCGTGTGTTTGTATATACATATATGCATATTTATATGCACATATGTATATTTGGACATCATTATTAAAAGTAAATATGCATATTGTCACAGATTATTGCTATGTTCATAACAGATTCTTAGAGTGTTTGGCTTTATTATACAATAAAACCATGGAAATTTATTGTCTTCTTTAGAATAAATAAGGAACACAGGACTCATTGTACCATATAAGTTTAATAGTTTGGACATCTCCGTGCCCACATAAAAACAAGCAAACATATATTGCAATAGGCAGTATAATTATTTCAGTGAGGAACATCCATCCCACACTCCTAGAAATATGAGATTCAGCATCACGAGATTCTAGAATTATGTCATCAGCTGCACGAGTTTCACAGCTTATCTTTATGATTTTATGTTACAGAAGTAAACTCCAACAAAAATGTACAACACTGCCAATTTAACAGCACATTCATGTTAATACTAGCTGTTAAGATTTCAAAAATGTGAATAGCATCAGCATTTCTATACATACGTGTGCACTTACATATATATACACATGTATACACACATATATGCACATATAAATGCACACATATATGAGTGTGCTATGTATATAACCTCTCTTTAGATGTGCCATTATTTTAAAACGTTGATTCCAAGGACATTAAACTTGAAAGCAATGTTCTATACAGTTGACCAATTTAAAGAAGTCTCTGCTGGTGCACAGAAGATCGAGCTAGCTGAGATCATTAAGCATCATCGGATGAGGCTGCAGGTAGCTGAAACATTCCTTAATGAAAATTTGAAGAGAGCAGATTAAAATTATAATTCTCCAATCCAACAGAACACAAAGGTAAAGACAGTCAATTACAACCAAGATTTCATCTAGCACTAAAGGAGTGTTGTAGTTTATAGATCAGAATTTATTGCCTGAAGGGAACAGCTAGGCTTGTGACTATGTATAGAATTACTTTCTACAATTTACTCTCCTTGCACTCAGATATAGTTATGGAAGATGATGTCTTCCATAATTTTAGTCTGTTATGTTCATGACCAAGAGTTGGAAAATCTCAACAACAGCATCAAAGTTTTTTGTCTATGCTATTCTCTCTTTCTACATTATGAGAAATAAAAAAAAAAATGCAAAATGCCATGCATTTGTTTTCTTGAACTCCTAGGTTAACTGTTTTAATAGTGTTTTGTCGGTCAATAAAGTGGCACCAAGGAAGTGGTTCAAGCAGGATACTCTACCTGTGTGCTTGTTTGGAATGCTTGCAGCTTTCCCCTGGACACATCAGGAGGGGTTTTTGGTGACAAGACACTAAGTGTGCTCGGCTCTATAGCAGATCTGTTGTTAGATCAGAGAAATGCATCACATCTTTAAAATCTCATAACTAAAAAACATACTGACAGGCAGTTGTGTGACTAGAAGAGATGAAGAATAACAAGAAGGCTGAAAGGACTGCTGCATTAGGGAAGATTAAGTGAGCTAAATATCTATGAGTTGTCTTAATGCTAACTAAACACAACATCACGCTAGTTAAAAGAGATCAAAGAAGGGAAAGAAGGAAATTTGCAAAGGGACATAAAAAAAAGAAATATGATGACGTTAAGAAAGGAAAAAAACTCCTGACAAGATACTCTAGGCAATACAACCTCTCCCCTGAGACATGGCATCGCTTAGGAAATTTAATCTAGGCAGAAAAAAACCACAAAAATATGCCATAAGAAACTATTTCGTTGTGTCAGGAAGATGTACTGGATGACCCAAAAGATACATTGCTAATTGGTGTGCACCTGTTATCTGTGATTTTCCTTGCTTGTATGGCCAACTCATCGTTACTTGTCTGTATTTGGTTTCTCTGGGTCCCATCCAACTTATGCTGCAGTCAACAGAAGTTTCCAACAGGAGAAATAGGACCCCAATATCTGTTCCAAGTCTTTGCAGTTCTAAAAAGAAGAGGAGAAAAAAAGCCCACACTACTCTGCAATTAATGAACACTATTAATGCATCCAGTATATGAACATATATGCAACCAAACCAGATTGGTTAATCTGGTTATATATGTATATATAATCTTAATACTTTTCTGGATATTTAAACCTGTGTTTATCTCTATCCTTAGAGATATCTGAAGAAATGTGCATTTGCTTTCACATGATGCAGCTAAAATTTTTGGTAGGGAGGAAACTTACTGTTCATCTAAAAATAACTTCTAATGAAAAACTGCCTTGGTCATGGAAGAGTGAAGAAAATTCTCTACACCAAACTAAAAAAAAATTCTATCTAATACACAGAAATGGCAGAGATCTTTCTATTGCTAAAGCAGTAATGCAACCGATGAAAAAAACTAACCATTTTTTAATTTTAACCATAATTCTGAACTCAAGACCATAGTTTTCAAATACTTTTTCCCAATGTCTTAGTATGTATAATCAAATAGTGCTTAAAATCCGGCTTGCTTGCAGGTGGGGAATCACTATTTTGTGGCAGCTCAGTATTGGCCCCTTGAGAGACACAAATTTCTGTGTAAGTGGGGCTGAATGTTCAGGGGTCAGGGCTGTGTGTTGGTGTTGTCCATATATCTAGCGGCTGGTATTGTAAATCTTTAGAGCAACGTTTCTTGAAAATACTAAACAGACATTTTGGTAGCTGGTATTGAGCCTGTGGCTATACTGCTTCAGGCTGTGATCTTGTCAGCTTTTACAAGATAAGTAGGGTCAGGCAGGGTCACCACTTGGATTGGTAATTCTAAGGAAAGGCAGGAGCTGCTGGAAGTGTCTTAGGTGATAGAATAGCTGTAACCATTTTCCCTGAGTCTTTTCTTATATCCTGATGAAGGCATAATGCCAAGCTGTGACACAAGAGCAAGATCTTCATCCTCTGCAGCCATCAAGTGCATCATTTGCAAAGGGGTCTTTCCCTGGCCTGGCATGGAGGTGTGAGGTATAATATGCGGGAGATGGCAAAATTCAGGCGCTGCATGCACACTTGGTCCTGGATGAACAGCATGTAAACGTGTGGCTCCAGCATGTTTCATCGGGAAGCGGGTACAGGTGAACGCCCTTTCTGACATCTTTGGGGATGCTGGCAGCTCCAAATAAGGTTTTGTCCATGTCTATAAAGCAAAAGACAAGCCTATTGAGTGAAGACCTTGTAAACCAACTTTCAGCCTCACACACTTCTACAGAAAGTATAGAAGGGCTGATAATGAAATCCTTGCCCAATGGTCTACATTGCCAAGAATTTTAAATTGTAAGTTAACCAATTTCTCCTCTAAAGTTCAAACAATAAATAAAATTCTATGTGAAAAATGGAGCCTTTTATTCCTTTGTTATAATCTGATCAGAGTAAACTACAGATGTTAAAAGGCACTGTAGTTCAAAGAATTAAAAGAATCTTACAGGGTTTGTACAAAGAAAAGAGTTTTAGAGAATAATGTGGAAAATATTATAATGCTATTATATAAATCAGTGGCACATCCTCACTTTGAATACTGTCTTCAAATTTGGTCACCTCATCCCTGAAAAAAGAAAGTAGAAATAGAACAAGTCCAGAGAATGGTAATAAAAATGATAAAAGTCAAAAGGATGGGAAATTTCTTGAGAAAAGAGAAAGAACATAAGCATCAGCTTGTCTCTCAGGAAAGATTTATCCTCATGGGACATTCATAGATATGGCACTTAGGGACATGGTTTAGTGGTGGACTTGGCCATGTTAGGTTAACAGTTGGACTTGATGATCTTAGAGGTCTTTAATGATTCAAAACATACTGAACTGAACAAACCCTCTCTATAAACTTAGACCACATGCTGTTGTCTCAGAAAACCTAGAAGATGTCCTTGGACCCCAGCAGTTCTGGAAAACTCTGGGACCTCGCATGAATCAGACATTGCAGGTATTTTCCTCAGTGTACCTTGTTCTCCTGGAGAAATTTCAGCCACTGGAAGCCAATCCAACTAATGGATAGTGGACAGGACACAGAGTTACGTATTAGAAACACTTGTTTTCCTTTGTTAAATCATAGGATCATCGAGTGGTTAGGGGTGAAAGGGCCCTTAAAGATCATCTCGTTCCAATCCCACCACCACAGGGATACCTTCCATTAGAGCAGGTTACTCAGAGCCCCATATAACCTGGACTTGAATATTTCCAAGAGTGGGGTGTCCAGCGTCTCCAGGCAACCTGTTCCAGTGCCTTACCACTGTTATAGTAAAGAGTTTCATCCTAATAGCTAATCTAAATCTATCCTTCTTCAGCTTAAGGCCATTGCCCCTTGTCCTGTCACTGCATGCACTTGTGAAAAGTCCTTTTTCAGGAGCTTGACTATACTCCTAACTCATTTGTTGGGTCTAACTCTACATTTCTTTCAAACTTCTGAAAGGCATAGGTGATTGAGAGGTACGAATCCATTGAATTGACGGGCAACTTTTTCAGTTAAATCACTCATCTTCCTTGAAAATGTGCCATGTGCCTATTAAAACCGTCTCAGTCCCAAAGGACTTGCACAGTCCCCCTCACTTTGTGTGATGGGATCCCCAGGCTTCGTCAGAGTTCTACTTAAGCGTGACTATAATATAAATAACATTTTGTCCTCAAGATCTTAGAACTTAATTAGCAGCAAAGGAAAAAAATCTTTCCTATCCTGCAACGTGAAACAAAAAGGTATTGAATTTCAAATGGATGAAAGGAATTGCTTTTCCGAACAATGTACAGCTAATTAATGGAACTTGCTATCACATGGTTAGTACTGAGAGAAACAGCATCGTATTTGTAAATGAGGAGTCATTTTTAGGCATAAAAGCAAATCTTCACACAAAGTTCAGGTTGGGTTAAATTCAGTAGCATGCACTATGCAGAAGATCAGATTAGATGATAATAGTGGTTGCTCCTAGCCTTAAAAATCTGTGAGTTTTACTAGCTGCTACTACGCCATGATGTCTAATCATCCCAGTGGTTCATGGCAGGTGCCAATCAATAGGCAGTGTCAGGACAGCACCTTCACCCATGGTAAACCATCACACTGGGCCTTCAGAGGATCAGGAAAGTCTAGGAGGCTTTTCAAACTGGTGGTTGTCACATCCCTTTCTAGAGCAGGACAAATCCGTTCTCCTCCAGACCCGTATGGTAACCCTGAAGGCATCAGTCATATTCATGCTAGCATGATGTGTCTTCAGCTCCGTCTGCAGATCTGCAGGAAAAAGCAGACCAAATCCAGCAAGGTCTTGGGCAGAAAAGGTTTGGAGGAAGGTGAGAAAATCAAAAGGTCAATGGCTGAAACTAGCTGTATCTTTTAACCTGTGTGACAGCACACATTGGAGTTCCAGTGCCCCACTATCCAGACCAGCATCCTTTCTGTCCCCATCTAAACCCAGAACCACCCACAGGAACCTGTGGAGGCAGAAGGTCCATCCTCAGATGCCCATGGTTGAGTTGTGTAACTGAACCTTGGAAGCAGAACAACATTCCCCATGGACAAGTGTGTTCTATGATGTTTCTGGCACTCTTTCCTACTTCAGATATCCTAAGGTGGTGGCAGAAGCCAGGAGATCTCATTTGTCCTTATTGCCTTATCTCATGTTACCTTACTGGGGTGGGGCATGATAGATACCTGTTTCATTCTGAACTGTTAAGAATATGTTAATCCTAACAAGGTACCAAGAGAACAGAGGCACTTTTTGCCATGATTGCACTTACCTACAACTTCAGTCATCTTACAGGCACCCCAAGAAATCAAGGCGGATGTCTTCTAGTGAATAGCTGTGCTGGAGGCATTTCAGTTAAGGGAAGTTGTTTCAGCCTTGTGGGTTGAAAAAGTTATCTACCGGGGGAAAAAGAAAACAAAAAAAATTAAAAGCGGCAAATCAGCTCCTTACACAAGTGGTTTTATACCACCAAGGTGTACTTTTATATAAAGTCACAGAATACACAGAAAGTAAGCACAAAATGCTCATGCAGTTGCTATTCCAGGATGTTTGTAATGGCAAGTTAGATTGTAAATTATTTCTTTAGAGGGCAGAAAGCACAGTGGAAATAATGTATATTATTCATAAAAATGATTGTCCTGTTCACTTGTATACCTCTGCAATTTATTCTGTAACAGCTTTTTACTTCAAAGAAATCACTAGCTAATGACATCTCAAACTTAAAAAAATCCACTTATTCACAACCCTGTCCCTGAGGGAATTCCTGCGTGTTATCAGAAATTTTTCCAAAGATCATTAACAGATATTACAAACCAATTGAAACTGAGTATTTTCTTTGCAAATTACTTTTAACTTTAGAGCTATTGAAAAAAGACATTGAGTGATTTAATTTACTTAATCTGTCTACAGATTGCAGCTATGTGCATATCCTGTGATTGCATTTCCAACAAAAAGCATATATAACTATCCCTAATAGGGATATTTTTCTAAATTATCGTACAAGATCAGTAAGATCTCTGCAGATATTAATGTTTACTTTTTCATTTAGAAAATTGCTCTCAAAGAAGAAATGGGCATCTTTATTCTGTTGTTATTTTAGAAATAATAGCACGCTATAATACTTATTTTACCTGCTATTTTAATTAAAACTCCAATAATCATCATACCCTTTGAGGATATGTTCTACTGATTTTTCTGAAAAATCACTGTATTTTCATTAAGCTATGAAGACAATGTTTTAGAAACACCTTACACAGCAATGAGTATACCAAAAGAGATCCTCTATCTTGCACCAATCCAAAACAGCAAGCTAATTCAGCAGCGGAGGGCTGGAGATTGTATCTGATTCTGTACCTCACTGCCTTAAACTCCTCCCAGGGAACCTTACATGTATCAGCAGCACTTCTGCAGGAAGTATGAAAAATCTCTTCCCCCATGAATATTTAGCACGCGGCTTCCTAGCTAAGGTTACTGCTGTCTTTGCAGATAAGAGATAAGGGCTTGAAGCCCCTGAAGCTTGGGTGGAGTTTGAAGTTACTGACTTTGAATGACAGTGAACACAGCTGCTGTACTTTGTGTACTGCTCAGTCCTGGTCATATGTTACACGTGCTTTACCAGGACAGTCTTGGTAGACATATGGGCAAAGCCGTGGACAGTTTGAGGTGGTGAATCAGGATTAAGTGCTGGGAAGTTCAACTTAGCTGAGCTGGTGACTGGCCAAGAGGCATGAGCAGAAAAATGGTTTTAGATGTCTTGAGAACTTCCTTATCAAAAATGCAGGTGATGAACTTAGCGGGTGTGTAGATTGCGAACCTGGACTCTGACATCTGTATCCCACATGAGTCTCAGTCATCCCCTTTTGTGGCCTTGGGCCCAAAGATGGCTATTCAGAGAAGGGCCCAGATTTTTCACTGCAAATAGGTGCATAAACATCTTTTCATATCTTGCTTTGAGTGGTGGGAGAAATGTACAGGAAGGGCGACAGAGAATTTGCAGGTGGTAGGACCTTCCTTGGATACCCTGCATCTTCCTATCAGCTGGGTCAGAGGTCTGCAACCAGTCTAAAAACTTCTCCATTCCCAGTACTATGGAACTCTCACTCTCTCGCTGTTTTCTTTTTGTGGGTTACAACACAAAGATCTCACAATTAAAATAATTTCTTTTTTTCACCAGTGCATCAAAATACATGGGGTCAATTGAGTCAAGCAAATTTCCAGATTCTGTCAAGAGCTGAAAAAATTACTCCCTGAGCTACCTGATGTCCAGTTTTGTCCTGTGAATACTAAGAGAACATAAATCTTTACAAAGGTTCCATGCCATTAGCTTCGCAACTTGTTCCTGCCACCATCCTGTGGAGGTAGGCAGGCATAAGAAGGAAGACGAACTGGCTGCTACTGAGCAATTAATATCAGCACAGGTTACTGGCTTGGTTTTAACCCCCACTGCACTCAGATAACTGCAAAGGGAGGATAGCATCTCCTTTTCCCTGATAAAGTTGCAGCCTCTCATTCCTGCTCTTCATTCACCTCCATGACCTGTTCAAGACACTTTTCTAGTCATGGTCCAAACCCCTAGTTTACAACCATAATAGCACTGAGACTGTCAGTAACTGTCTCTGTGAAATCCAACTGCTTTTCAGGATCCCCTCCTTTTAGATGTGTTTCCCTCACCCTTCTGCCACACACTCTCAACTGGCATTCAAGTGTCAGATCAGATGGCACACAAGGAAAGTTAGAGCCCCAATGCATTTGCTAGTGGCTTTTGCTTCTCTTAGCAGTGCAATCTCTTGTGCATATCCAGCTTCAGGGACAGGTCAGTTCAGCACTCCATCCTGCCTGTCTTCCCTCCCTGCCTTCCACCTCCCAGGAGCCTTGTGTTGTTCGTGCTTTACTACAGCCACCCTCCTGGTGCTCTGGGCTCCTTCTGCAACTCCTTCTACTTGGACTGGCGACAGAAGCCACCAGCGTGTCTCTGTCAGGAGTGACCTGGACTTTCCACCTGCCAGCATCGGGCACTGTGCCATCAGCTGCCAAACTGGCACAGCTCCACTGGCTGCAGCAGCTGAGCGCTTCTGTTGTCACTCAACCCAGGACATCTCCACGGAGTCTGATAACACATCTGCTAATTAATGCCAGTTGTGATCATTGGTCAGATCCTCAACTGGGTTAAGTTGAAACGGGTCCATTTAAGCCTGTGACAATTAGCAGCAGCTTAGAGCTGACCCGGTGGTTTTCTCTATAACGTGAATATATGTCTTGCTCAAAGTGAGTAAAACCCACCAACAAATTGCATAAAAACTACCAAATGATCAGAAAATGAAATTAGTGTTAGTAACTCCCAGCCCAGGCCAAATTACAATAGTGGCAAAGAAGTGATAGCCCCAGGTCTGTTAACAACTATCCGAGCTATCCAAGCTCCTTATAATAAAAATAATTAATAATAATAATAGATGCGCTTCTGGACACATTCACCTTTCTGTAAAGAAAGCCTAATGAGTCTGTCTTTCAAAAAACAGACTATCAGAAAATTTAAATGTGATTCTATTAACTTGTAAGCATAATGTTTTACATTTTAACAATAGAATAGATCAAATCTATTCTTGAATTCAGTTTTTAAGACTTGTAAGCAACATCAGTAAATGAAAAGGAACAGTTCAAGAATTTTCTTTGTATTTTTTTTCTGCTCTTTGTCAAAATTTTATTTTGGTGAATACTTCCACCCTGTTAGGTTGTATCGCCAGTGCTCTCAACCATAACAAGCAGAGTTGTAGAAGGTATTAAATCTTAAACAGAGGTAAGCAAAGTACTCCTGGAAATAAAGCAAAAGTTTGATAGGTTGTGTCAAAAGGAACTGCAGTTATTATTATAATTTATTATTTGTTAAGCACTGACAATGTGCTCAGTTCTGCTGATTAAGTTTTTCTGAGCAAGTTCTACTGATTATCTTCTGAGGACAACACACTGTACTACAAAGAAGATATGTGACAGCTATCAAGACTTTTGCTTTCAAGACTCACTTAGCAAAACAATTACATGCCAGTTATGCAGGTTTTATGGAAAAAAAGAGAGAAAATGCAAAAACTAAGTAAATATCATGACTTTTGTGTTCACTAATTTTCCCACTCCAGATCTCTCACTTCAGCACTGTCTGACAGTCTCAAAGTTACAGTGAGATTTGAGGAAGATCTAAAGCCTCATTCCTGCTTATATTCAGTTATAAGCATCATGTTATATTAGAGGCAAGCACACAGGCTGTATTGTTAGAATCTGTCTTTGGATCTGGGACTCGCTCCCCACCTCAGCAAGGGCAGAGATGGCTGAACGGGGCCAGCCTGAGACAGATAAAAATCAGAACAGCTCCAGACTCACACATACATTTCCTTCATGCCACAAAGCAGATCAGACAGAGCTAGCCAGTGGTCTACTCGTAGGTGGTGATCTGACCTTACAGACATTTGAGGTGCAGGTGCCACAAGGGAGCCTTCCTATCCTTGCTAGGCTGTCAGGGCTGTTTCTCTAACAGACCTATTTTTAAGTTTCTCCAGCCTGAGCTATAGAAACGTTTTTGCAGGGCATCTAGGAGTCAGAGATGTCAGGTTTCTGCTGGTCTAGAGCCACTGCAGATATTCTATTGCTGTGAACTTTGTGCCTGGTTTATATCGACTTTAGCATGTAAAGAAATCACAGTTTCTTCCTCCACCTTTACCCTCAGATCATTTATGTATAGTTTAGCTCCAGGGTGGAAGATTCCTCAAAACAGACATTTGATGGCAAAATAACGTCCATGTGTCGGTCTGTACACAGCAAGGGACATGGCTGAGGACTGCTCTAAGAACCTCTGGCCAAATTTGCGTGTCCAGAGGGTGCCAAACAGACATTATCCCTTGCCCCAGCCAGGCAACACCTAGGCTTTCAAACCACAGCACTGCCAGGGTTCCAGCTGTGCAGATGTTCTTAGAAGAAAAACTCCCTTTTGTCTGCTTCTATCCTTTAGCCTGCACACTTCCCTAAATCCTGCCAGCATGCTTTTTTTTTTTCTTTTTTTTTGAAACTGACAGAGAGAAGTGAGTTCTTATATAAATCTTTTGTGTGAAGATCAAACTGCGCGCATGTAGAACTATTATTTTTTTTAGGGGAAAATCTGCCCTAAAATAATCATTCCATGTTATCCTCACTGAGCATCTGCACTGCCTTTTAAAATGCATCCAAGGCCACCCTCAAGACCAGACTCAATGCTGTCAGGCGGCGGGCTGCAGCTGAAGTCTCCATGCATGCAGGGAGGGCAGAGCGTGGGCAGCCTGGGGCAGGATTGGGGTCAGGGGCAATGCAGCTGGAGGGGACCGTAATCTGAGTTGCTTCTTGTAGACAATGTCAGCCTTTGTACTGATAGAAACTTGTGGGGCAACTTGGGAGCCGAGCTGGGTCATGTGAAAAAGGTGTTTCTTTACCTAACCAGCTTGGACTCCTCAAGCATCCAGCTGGCAGACCCTGAGGTTTCAGTCAAATCTTGTAAGTTAACATTAGTTTACTAATAGACCGAGGAGCAGAGGATTTGGTTGAGAAAACATAGCCTTTCATTCACAAACTCAGACACCCTTGTAATGGAGAGGAGAATCAGCAAAAATGATCGACTGATAACAGTACTATTGGGAAATTCTTGTAAAAAAAAGAAAATACTAAAGAAGATAGCCCCAAACAGCAGTACAACAGCAGTTTTAAGGTTAATTTCAGTGTTGCTTTGTGTTCACTATTTACAATTTAATTACCAGCTAGAAAAATGATCAGGTATTAGGTACAGTGAAGCCCCCATGTGTGAAGGCAAGCAGTAGTAAAACTCACAGTAGCAGCTTATCTTTGGGAAGCCTCCCTCTCTCCCTTTTTCACTATTTCTCTTCCTCTTGCTTCCTTCTTCTGCTCCCAATGTCTTTGAATACAATATAGGGAGAGTTTTACATCCAGCTCTAATTTTCCCAGAAGGGGCAGCTCTTAAAAAGCAGCACAAGTTCTTTTACTCAGGACCATAAAAATGGACTTGCACTCTAGAGCAACCATCTAATAGAGAGATGAACCAATTCCATTAATATAAAAACATTCTACCTGTGCCCATCCCCCAGCAAAGCTTTTGCCAAAACTGGAACAAAACCCTAATCTAGCCTTTATTAAAGTGGAGAAAAATCAATTTCCTTTCACTCCCCAATTCATTTTTCACCACTGTGATTTTCTAAATTTCAGGCAGGCCTGTGACCAAGAGCTGCAGGGCCAAAAGTGGCTGGATGTGCTGTATTCCTGGCCCAAATGGAAGCAGGAAATACTAAACATCTTGCATGGAAGCCTGTTCTCATCAGGTTTATAGCCCAGCTTTTTTCATCAAAAGCAGTGAGGATAGTACACAGTTCACAAATGCATCCAAGCATATGGGAGTCTCTCTACACTAATCCTCCTTTTGAGCTTCATCCAGCACTAAATCAGAGCCACACTGGAGAGAGAAATAATGCAATAACTTGTGGAAAATACATGGCTTCTCTCTATTAGGGTATGGAAAATCAAACATGATTCACTTTTCTCCTTAAAAATTGTTGGAGGAATATTAACAGCATAAAGCATGGCAGAGACTGGAAAAAAACAAAAGTCAGATACCTTTTAAACTTGCCTGCCCTGGGACTGTGCATCACCGTGCACCATAGGCTACATGTGCAGGGCAGTCTTTGCGGGGACAGCACCAACAACCTTGGAAGAGTAACACAATAACGACACAGGTGACAAAATTCACCTGAGAGGCTAAGAAAACACCTTTTTGCAGAGTTAACCTGCACCATGCTCACAACATTGCAACTGCAGCCACCACTTCGAGAGGACCCCTGAGAGCATCGCGGCTGGAATTCCGGGGAAGAAGGGCTGCACAGTCTTATTTTCGCAGACAGAATACAGAGCTCTCTGTCTGAGGGAGAGAAAGGGCTTTGCTGAGCTCATCCAAGGACAAGAGGGCCCTACGGCTGCACAGAGGCCCGACGAGTGTGCTGTCAGCGCTGCGTCGGACGTGGGAGCAGAACAGGCAGAGTGGTGACACCCCACTCCCCACCACGGCCTCTGGCCTCACCTACTGAAAGCAAAAGCAATGGAAAAAGCAGCAGGAGGAGATCTACACCAACTTCTCAAGATGCTGTAGCAGGGAAGCACAGGCTGACCAGGGCTTGAGCCTTTCATTGCTTTTTCCGTATGTCAAAACAAAAAAAATTTTCAAAGAAGTACAACCCTGATCCACAGGCTCCAACACCACTCTCTGGATCTCAGACAGGTGACAGAAAGAAAGGTTTTCAACAGAGCTTGCTTCAGGAGTGCTGATGTGTTAGGGAGCTGAAAAAGAGCTGTCAGCTGACAAAATGACGTGGGTAGTTAAGGATACAAGCTAGGAGAGGGATTGGCTATGTAATTAGCAACAGGAAAAATAAATGCAGCTCCAAGCACACAAGCAGGTACACGTGCAGAGCCAACTTAGAACTTGTAAACAGCCTATTGTTTCCATACATAAACATCTTCGAACTAGAATATCCTTGATCACATTTATTGCCTTTTCCTGATTAAAACTGAGAGAAATCCTATTTTTTTTTAATCTTCTAAAAGAAAGAAATCAGTATATGACTCCCATTTCTTGAAAATTATTGACCAGAGTCTTGTTTGCCATAATTCAGCCTCGCTATCACAGGATCATAGTTATCACAGAATTATAGAATCACAGAATTGTTTGGGTTGGAAGGGACCTCAAAGACCATCTAGTCCAACCCCTCTGCCATGCACAGTGACACCTTCCACTAAAACAGGTTGCTCAAAGTCCCATCCAACTCGACCTTGAACAATTCCGGGGATGGGGTATCCACAGCTTCTCCGGACAACCTGTTCCAGTGCCTTATCAGCTCCTTAGCAATTAATTTCTTTCTAATATCTAATCCAAATATCCAATCCTCTTTCAGTTTAAAACTAAATTGCCATCTACAAAGTAGAGCATCTTTACCCCAGCTTAAGTTTTTCTCCCATATGCTGTTTCTTTAGAACAACTTGTCCTCCTCTTTTTCTTTTTTTTTTTTCCACAATATGCATCTGGTTTAAGGTGACTTTTTCTTTCCCAGCATATGGAGCTGAATGATTATGATGATTTAGATTTATTTTAAATCCCAGCCTATTAAATGGAAAAATAAATGCTAATATGTTGATATGGTTTATTTCTGAATGAATTATTGATATGAATGAGTAGTTGCTTCTATCATAATTACTCTTTATTAAATAAATATATTTTGAATTAGAGATCCTTGATTAAGAAATCACATTTTTGTCTGAAAATTGTTTCCCTCATGCTAGTATAAGAAATACTTTACGTTACTCTATGGAGGAAAAAAAAAGCCAGTGAAATTATTCTATTTTTTTATCTTTTCCTTTGCTCTGTGAATTTGGCAGTGCTTTGTGCATATTCCCTTTCTCTGCTTCTCTCCTCTAATCAGTTAAGTGAGGCTCTTTCCCCTCTGTTGTTTGTGTGGATCTGTCACATAGCACCTAGAGACAGAAAAAACCATTTTAAGTAGGAAAATGCAAAACACAAAAACTAAAGGATTGAGGATCAGATACCTGAAACTCCTCTCAACATTTTCTTTCAAGCTCAGCATGTTTCAGATTAATGGTGACTCTTTAACATAAATAATGATCTAATGAAATAAATATGAAATCGAAAGAATCATAAAAAGAATTTTACATTTAAGAATGCCATCTGTGTAACACTTAGCCTAACAATGGAATCATTTCAGTGCCAAAACAGCTCACTCCACTTCCAGCACAAGTTACAGGAGAGGGTAATGGCTTTGCAGAATGGCATAAAAGTCTGAGTTCAATCACAGAAGGAACACCTGGGTTCAAACTCACTCTGCTTCACACAGACAATGGATCTCACACATGAGTTTTGAACTCATCCTTGCTAATGTTTCCACCTCGAGCCATCACGAATTTTTCACAAAGCTGACGATTTTTATTGCAAGGAAATTTAGATATCAGAGGAGAAGATTTCGTGGGTGAATGTGAGGGGATCTTGCAACAACTATTACACTGATTCTCTGCTTTCCAGCTGTGGAATCCAGAGGCAGTATTGTCTCACTGAAGTGCACAGGACTCAGAAACAAGACCCTGTTTAAGTTTATCTGTAGCAAGAAAAATTCCCTCATAAAGCACTTAGGACTTAATAGCAGACCAATCATCACTTTTTAGGATCAGTGTCCTAAGCCACAGATCTGTCTGGGCACGCACTGGGAAGCTCCGTGTCGCAGGATGGAGATGCTGTTTTTGTGAACAGGGAAGCCAAGCTCTTGCCATGTGCAAGGCGGCGCAGCAGAGCCATGCAGAACACAATGGAGATTGTTTGTTTACACCAGCCGAAGAGAAGGGAACATATTTGTTTTGAGTGAGCTGTGTTAGAATGCATATTGTTGTATATGCCCAGGCCTCATTACGCCATGCTAGTCTTCAATATGGATCAGATCCTAAAACTGCTCGACATACTGAAATAAATGTGAGTTCTACCCACAGAACATCTCCAGACTTAGGTCTCATGTCTGTCAATGTCATCTCAAAAAAACAAATGTTCAAAGTAGAAAAACAACAAAAGCATCTTAGACACTGTGGAGGATGCTCACGTGTGGTAGATGCCATTCAAGGGGATGCTAAGGAATTACTTGGAGAGAGAGAAATCCACATACCAAGACTGGAGAAAAGAGTGGGCCTGAAAAAAAGGAGAGAGGATTAAGTTTCACTGAAAGAAATATTTCTTATTTGTATTTCAGAAGTTACTCTGAAAACTAGGGGAAATTCTTCCTTTGATGCCTTGAAGTGGCTACCTGAAACAGAGGCTAGACAGAATTAAGAGAATAAAAGCAGGTATTTATTAAAGGCCTTCAGTAGGTACACCTTGGGCAGTCAAAAGCCTCCGAAGAGCTACAGCCAAGATGGACCACAGTCACGAGTTTTCCACACTTTTGTAAGTTTGGACCATTTGCATATTGGGGATTAATCTTCCAATTACAGCTTCAGGTAACGAAGTCATGTACCCCCAGTTTGCTCCCCCCTCAGTTCACTTTTGTTTACACTTTTTGGGGCCTGAGACAGTAAGGTGTCCTTGAGTCTCAGGCTGAGAGAGGAATTGTTTTGTCTGACCAAAATGTGAAGACAATAGCTAACACTCCATATGGAGTTTAGAGTTATACACTAAAGAATTGCAGGATTACATATATATGAAAAATATAAAAGCTAAAATCCTAAGGCATCACCGTTACATCAGCGATGAGGCCACATTAACATCTTCTTAGGCAAAGGTGGCCACAGCCCATTTTGCTTAAAGATATAATCGTGAGGGCATTCAGAGAGGAAGAGTTAAAGTGCTGTTCAATAAACAACCTGAAGTGCTGTATGCTGTATTCATATAAGGAAAGGTATGAGCCAACGGAGAGAGATGTTCAGCTGCAATCAAAGAGGATCTAAGCCTAACTGAGCGCTCACATGACAGTTGGGATCATTTCGGATCCCTTCCAATGAAGATAAAATAGCATCAAAAGCAGGGAGGTTTTTTTTCTTTCTTTTAAGGATGAAAACACAACATCATTAGTCAAATTTACTCTGAACTTCCACCTCCTCATGTTGATTTGTACTCAGGTTCAGTAAACATATCTTTCCATCAAGGTAAATAAATGTAAAAGCCCATCAGTAACTTAATTGCTTAACGATGGATGCAGTGTGGGGTGTAACACTGTTTCTGACTATACTGTTGAAGTTAACGACCTCTCAAAAACACCTATTATACAGCTTGGCAGTAAAAAAAAGTCTGTTCCTTCTTGAAAATCTGCTTATAAAATTGCAACCATTTTTTCCTGATGTTGGAGAGGGGGAGGAAACCTCTGAGGACAATTTTTCAGGTGGACTGATGTAAGATGGAGTTAATTCATTTGAGACATCATCCTTTGTGGGCCCGCATGACCCAGGGAAATTAGGCTTGAGAGAAACAGGGAGTCCACAGTGAGGGCAAAAGTTACACAGCCCAGGGAAAATATCTCCAAATTAAAATGCCCATGGTTCTGAGTGGGACCATTCGCTGGGAGGGGTGGAGGGCTCGGTCCGCAGATGTCAGGCAGGAGCCTGATCTCGCATGCGTAGCACACACCTAGGGACATCTGGGAACGTGCCCTCCTCCTCTGTCCTTGCACACCTAGAGCCCTCGATTGAGGACCCATGGGAGAAAGCAGTTGTTCCCATTAAAACCAAGCTGTTTAATAGAGGTGAAGGCAAAATCAGCTCTCCAGTGAGAGAACAGTGAGGGAGGAGGGTACGCCAAGCATCTGAGAGTGAAATCTGGCTCACGGTGGGCAGGCAGGCACAGTGCAGAGGCACAGCTGCCAGCCTGACATGACGGATCAGAAAAGCTACTAAGGAGCTGCAAGAGTCCAGGCAATTGAAACAAAGCAAAACATGAAAAGGCAATAGGTCAGACCTTCTTTGCAATCTATCAGTTAAACAAGCATCCACTTCCAAAGGAGTATGATGTCCTAAGCAGCAGACATCCCAGCACGTGATTGCTACTGTGATGGAGGGACAGGCTTACCAAAGGAATTAATAATAATAATTACTAGTAGCACTAATAATTTAGTTGAAGTTGTTCTTTAGTGAACCCTTCTGAGGAAATAACACGGTTGGGCATTTTGGCTTAATTCTATAGTCCCATACCAGCTTTACTCAGCCTGTTGGAAAACAAAGGTGTGTTCAAATCTGTCCATTACATGGGAAGCTTGTGCCAAAATCTTGCCCTCCTTCAGTTAGGCAGCAGTGGTGAATGCCACAGAGTCGGCTACAGCTGCTTTCTCCGAAACCCTGAAGCTTTCAGAAACATTCATTTCTGCTAGCATCACTCAACAGCTCATTGTTAGGATTTGTTCTCATTCGCATGCATGAACCGAGACTGATGTGCGGGGTGATCCAGAGTGACAGCCTTCAGCCCCAAAAGTGGATACCTGCTTCCCTTAGAGTCCAGGGACTCACACTTGACTCAGAAGGATATATGCAAAAATTATCTTTCCTCTCTCATTCGCATGTGTGAAGGGTAAGTGTGTTCAGCCAAATTAGCAATCAGGCAAACTGCGCATGCAGGAATCTGCACTTGTACAAACTGTGCATTTTTTTGTAACATTCCAAGATGGAATATCTTGACAAAAGATGAAAACCCTTTAACAAATCTGCCCCTAGAGAAAAGTAACATTTTTTTATTCCATTTACTGTCAAACGACATATAGTTGAACACAGTCCTATAGGTTGATTTGTTGCTTTAAATAATGTCACTAACATCCAGATATCAATGTGATGGTGCAGAAAAAAGAGTTCACATTGAGCTAGATTCAATTACAGACCTAGAAATTGAAATTAAGTCTGATGCTACATGCTTAATTCATGTTTGTGTGACTGAGAAAGGGGATATCTGGTTTACCTTGAATTTCCTGCCTTAGTGTGGTGAAAACATGACCCATCGCATTAATTAAAAAATAGTTTTCGAATGTAACTTAAGTGGTATTGCACTAGCAGGAGGAGACAAACACCTTTTTGTCCTTGACATGTTATGTGATATAAAGGAAGCTGTTCAATAGCTTTTTCCTCGATTCCAAGGTAGGTCTTACAATTCTCACTGAAGAACAGGAAAAAGATATGACATCTCACAATGAGAAGCCAAAGATTCTGCTTTACTAAAATTAAATTTAAGCATTTATCCCTCAAAACCCATAACCCTCTTCTGACTATATTGTTTAAACAGGTGCCTATAGGTAGTTATCACATACGTTATGCAGGTCTATATTTATCTAATTTGAATGTTATACCCTGGTTGGTATGTTCACGTTTAATACCCCAAAATGCTATATCATAGCAATGGACTTTCAACCAGCACACATTTGACTACTGATTTCACATATGCGGCTGGAACTAACTTTTCTCCTAATATGGTGATGGCACAGGCACTATTTAAATGATTCCTGAGCCTTGTAAATATACACCAGATGTATCTTTTGTAAATGTTACATTTTTCAACATCTCAGCATTTGTGAATAGTTGAAAGCGATGCCAGCTATGCTTTAATGGGGCACAGAAGCATACTGCATTCAAAGAAATGGCATACCATTGCAATAGTCAAAATTACAAGTGCTGTCAAAAAGCTACATTTTTGCTTTATTGATTAGCACCAGGTAACACAGTGCTTCACATCGTGCCTTCATAGGTGTCTCCTTCAGCTGACAGCGTTTCCCTGCACACAGGTAACACAGAGAGGGATGTGGAACTTCCAGGGTTGCCCTGGGGAAGAAGAAGGGCAGAGAGGCCTGGAGAGCCATATGTTTCCCCTCAGCCACTATGACGGCCAGAGGTGGCGGCAGAAGGGCTGTGGGAGCTGCCGCTTCCACAGCTGTGGTCACAACCCACTGCCACAGGTATATGCCCACCATCCCAGAGCTGGGGAGGGAACAAAGCTCACTTTTCCCACAGATACTGATGCAGTTTGTAGCTATGATACATTTTCCCGCAGCTCAGGCTGCTGCTGGTTGGTCCTCCCTTGTTGCAGAAGTAACTCAGCACCAGGGAGAGGTATCTCCCATTAGGGGACCTCCCCGGGAGTGCAGGATGAAATCAGCTGTCCGAAGCCATCTCCTGGGCTTTTCCAGACCTCGCTTTTTCCCTAAGCTTTTCCTGGCTTTCCTGTGTCATTGTAAAAATCTCACAGAAGACTCAAGAGCACACACGTAACGGGTTATGGGAAATGTGCTTTCTGCACCTTCTACCTCCTGGCGCTTGCCCTACCCCTCATCAATACATCCAGACTGCCCCCATGGCCTCCCTGTTAGCACCAGGCAGCAAAAGGAGCTGTCAGAAATCAGCCATCGCATTTGCCTAAAAATGCACATTTTTGCAAGGTTTGTCCCCCAGCTGTCCCATAGATAGGAGGAAAGACCTTTATAATATTGCACAATTACTATTATTTGCAAGGCAGGGTGCTTTTGCTCCGTGAATTTTGTGCTGGAATTGCACCACGCAACACAGTTCAGCAAATCACCTAAAATCAGAGCTAGGTGACACAGGACTATAAACTTAGAGGGAATGGACTAGACATAATGCCCCACTACAAGTATTATTTCCAAGTTCACAGGCTTGCAAATTAAAATGTCCCTGGATCACTGCCATAACAAAGAACATTAAAAATCAGGGGAAGAGGTCTGGGTATCTGTTAGAAGCATCTAATATATACCAAATGTGTATGCTGAGCTTCTTAGATAGATGCATCACTGAAATATAGCCTATGATTAATGTAGAAGCAGAAATATTTTAATTGTATTTTTCCATTTGATATTCAAATGAAAAAAATATATCTTATTAAACACAACACTTGGCTTTGCTATTTTAATAAAAAATAAGTTGTTGAGGAAAAGAAAAGCAAAACTACTGATTCCTTTCCTTATGATGATCAAATGAGCCTTTCATGTTTGTATCTTACACTTCACTTTTTAGCATTTTGAGGCAAATAGCAGATATCAAAACTTAGTAAATAATCAAAGACTTATTCAGTTTTCCAAACTGTCATGCTGCTTATCTTGTAATAACTGATCTCTTAGGTAGCATAAGCTATTTAATTGCTACTGAAGATTATTTGAATGAAAAAAGAGACGACATTCTCCCTTACCCCTCAAAAAGACAAAACTATATTCTTCAAAAAGACACGTGCCGACAGATAGATTCTGATCTCTTCTACACATGCACAAGTGCAGTAGCTAATTTTACAAGATTTGATAGGAGCTGTGTATCTGAGATTACACCCTGTCCTCCAGACTGCACATTCCACATGGAAAATGACTTAATTTGGAAATAAATTTTGTTGCTGATAAATCCAGACTCTCAAGTCTCTGGGCATCCAAAGAATCAAACCTATTAAATTATTTTAAAAAACAGCTACTGCATTTTAAAGGGACTTTTTACAGTGTTGGCAAAGTGCGTATTCATGTATCCCCCCTGACATGATAGACTGTAATGGCTCCAGTCTGTCATGTCAACCATCTGCATATTAAACAGTCCCTAAGTACACATTGACACAGCAGACCCTAATAGCTCTGAAGCCGTAACAATCTATTGAGTCAATAATATGCATGTTAAAGAGCATCTCCTGTACTTCCATCAATATCTTTTATCTTTTCCTTAATTTGTATCTTCTTTTTATACGTATATTCAGAGTTAAAGTTTTAGGAACCTTTATCCTTTAACGTGCTACCGCAGATGTGAAACATGTGGCACAGAGATGCACACGCAGTAGCAAAATCCTTCCCTAGTATTGAGGCCAGACCTTAAAATAAGAACCGTAATATTTTTAAACTGACAGCACACATTCTTCCAGATAAGGTGGAAATAGATCCCCTTTTCTGCTGGGCTGGACCCAGTGCTGGTGAAAAGCCCAGGAAAGGTTCCTGATGATTTCACGGGCTTTGGATGGAGCCCAGTGTGATGATACTCATTTCCTATTATACATTTCCTTCTAATTAAATGAAATAGGTCACAAGGGGAAAATGAAACAAAAGACAAATGTATTTACTTACACTAATACCAACCCCCCAAAAACGGCAATCAAAAACAAGAGAAAAGATAATACAAAACATACTGTCTCTTCATTAGCTTGAAATTATGTCTGTTACCACAGTCTTAATTCATTCCTGCGTGATCTTGGGATCTTTTATACCATGGAAGAGGGAGATCGTTATTTAAGCATAAGAAAATGGAGACTTAACTTCTTTAGTCTAAATAACTGGAGAGAAAAATTCTAATTTTATTTTACTCAACTTCACATCACCATACCATGCTGCAATCCTCTTGCACCCTGATCACAGGACTTTCCCATCTTCTTCCGATCTTCTCGCTCTCTGTAAGCATCACAATTTGGCTCACACTTTTAAAAGTGAAACCAAAGTGCAATTTGTGTTTCCAAAATGTAGACCCGAGGACAGAGAGGTCACTTGACCCTATCAGCAGATCTTAGCTGTCCTAAATTCCCTTCTCCTTTCCATTAATTTGATACCGATGTATCTTTGATGCACATAGGGATTTATTCCAGCATATTCTTGATTAAATTTCACTCCACTGAGGGCAGAATCATGGTACTCTCCCTATTGCTTTCCAGCAGTGTGCAGTTCATCCTAGCCCTGCCTTGCACCATTCAATGTCCTCAAGCACACTAGACCAGATCATCTAGTTCTGTGCCTCATTCAGTACAGCGTGCCCTAACTGCATGACAAGCACTGAAGGCACCTGCCTTCTATTAAGCCCTTGGTAACATCTCGAAGCCAGCAGGCTTTTCTTCCCAATGCAGTGGTAGGGAAGTGGATCAGATGCCCACGTGCACGCCCAGGGATTTGCCCAACCATGAGGCAGGTCCTCAAAATCTCAGACTAGTGCATAAACTTCATCTTATGTGTGTTGTCTGCTGTGTGTTATCAGGACAGGACTTTCTAAACTATGGAGAACACAGTACTCACAAAGCCACAGTAATCACCATTTGACCTTTTTCACTGAAGATCTAGCAAGCAAATTTAGTTTGGGGCAGGATATGTTTTTCTTCCTAAATGAAAAAAAAAAACTATTGAAAAAAAACCTTAGCAAATGAACAAAACCTAAAGAATGGATGCCATTAAAACAAACAGAAAAAAAAGCAAAAGTCACTGGAAGTGCTGCTATGTTGCCTGTATTTCCTTTAGCTGAGAGAGGCAGCCCCTGTGTAGCTGCGGAAGTGCTTGTTCCTGACAGAAACCATTCATTGTCAACTCCTTTCTGTGATGCTGCAGTTCATCACCAAATTATAGATGAAGTGCAGTCCTCTCTCTACAATATTATGAGTACAGCAATGACCATTTGAGGAACATAGGTCCTCTCTGGACCTCCCGCAGGAGCTCTCTTTTGCTATTCCCTCTGGTACTTGCCGTGTAGCAACCCAACAGCCCAGACCAGTCCAGCCCTGGTGAAGCTAGGAACGTCACACAGCAACCACACAGCAGGTCTGGATCATTTATAACATCTCTTGCTCCTCTGGCACTTCTGTTTGTGCCTGATGAACCTTATAGCCTTCCCAGAACTTAACAGAATTACCAGGCAAGGGCAAAGAAGGACAGGAGGAGGGCTGCTGGCTGCACAACCAGAGCCCTTTAACAAAAATCCTCTGCGGTAAGGGTTACTGGTGGGTCACACTCACTCTGGATGGCCAGTGCTTCCGGGAATTGTTCCACTGATTTAAGTGGATAAGTCGCCCAGTCCAACTTCACGGACTTAGAGCAACTGATATCTGCCACCAGGCAAAAGAAGAGCCACCAGCCTTGGTCCATAAATGAGATAGGTCAGGGAGATGAAGGGAGGGCAAGTGAAAGAAACATAACACTGTAGGTGAAGTGCTCCATGGTCCCCCAGCAACCCCCTTGCGTGTGCAGCACATGCAAGGTGGGCTCGCTTCCTGCTGCCTCGTCCCTCTCCTGCACAGCCTATTCCATGCCCAGCTGCAGCTGAGCCTACCCCAGGCTGGCCTGACCCCGAATGGAAAAATTCCCAATTACTTCAGTGAAGAGGGCTCTGTATCCTCAGGCAAATATGGGAGAGCAAAATTTGGGTAGCGCTATGATTTCACTGCCTGTGTGCATAGGACGTCTCCTTTCCTACACAGAGGAACGCCGGCCACCCTTCCCACTTTTTTGGTTCTCAGTGTTCATCACTGCACCTGGAGTTATCTCCCATTTACCAAGGAGTTGATTTAAGTGTCTGACTCAGTCACATATGTTTGGCTCCCTTATTCAGAGTAAGATTTGGCCTACTAGCTGTGAAAACAGCTTATATCACATGTGCTGCAAAGCCTAGCCAGAACAGGCTGAATAAAGGATGAAGTTTAATCATGGAAATGTTGACCTACAAATAGAGAACAAAATGTTAAACCACATGGTATAGGGTGCTGCACGCCCCAAATATCAAGGAGAGGAAAGAAGAATTGAACACATTTGGAAAGTAAAGCTTACTGTTTGGGGTTTGGTTTTTTTTTTTTACTTTTTCTTTCTGCATATTCGGAGAGTCAGACCCACACTGTTCCCGCTCGCGATGACACCCTGGCATCCGAAGAACAACATGACACCCACCACAAAATGCTGCTGTTGGCTGGCGCCGCCTAAAGCAGCGAGGTTTGGTGAGGGAGGTGAGACTGCCAAAGGCGGGTGAGCGGGGGTGTCACAGAGAGTGGGACCTGGCCACCAGCGTGACTCCAGTCTACGACACCTGTGCAAACTGGGGAGAGGTAAACGTGGCGAGGATTAAGACCCCTTTCATCCTGTGTCCTTGCAAACTAGTCCTGGGTTGCTTCTTGCAGCTAGGGGGCAGGGGGATGTTGTCGTTATTTATACATCACGTTTCAGCTGGGACATCCTCACCTTTGTGTGTTTCACACAAAGAAGGGTAGTGTTTTTGGCAGAGAGTCCGTTTCCATTTTTAATCACAGCCATCACGTAAACAGTTCATCTCACAGGATGGGAAAACTTTCTCACAGCCTTTATTTAACATAATTTTGGGTGTTGCAAAGGACAAAGAATAATTTTTTTAATCAATCATCTTGCTTTCAATAACTCGGCGGCTTTGTCTTTAGGTATACTACATTTTACACAAACGTAGTTAACAGCAGCCGGCCAGGCCTTACTGACTGACAACTGTTCTTTACAGGATTTCTATGTGCCAAGGAGCTGGACAGTAATATCCATTTGGTATTCATGGAAAGTACTTGCAGAACAATAATGACAATAATTGCTTCTGATTCTTGTGTTTACAACACTGCCAAAGTATCATTAGAGCCTTATTTATAGATAATAATGCTTATTAATCACACATATTTGAATTTTGGAATGTATTAGATTAATATTCTTTTGTAACTTGGTTCTGTACTAATGCTATGAAAAGCACTCTCTGAATGCAGCCCACTGGGAAGTGTTTGCCTCGGTAAAGTAAAAGCATCCAAGCCATCTGCAGGTGAGGGACAAAGGGCATACCTCTTCCTCAGCAGGCAAACACCAAAGCCGGACACACCAGTTCCAAAAGCAGCTCCTTTGGATTAAAATCAGGGGCAGATGCCTGAAAAAAATACCGTGAAAGGTGTAATAGTAGTGTTGTTCTAGAGCTTGCTTTTTGATGCTCTATGAAAAGGTTTACTTTCTACTGCTTTATAAAAAAACTGCGTTTGGAAGGTGAGGAATAGATCCACCTGTCATCTCACTCTCTAACAGCCTGTTCTACTCCATGGGTGAGTTTAGCCTGGACCTCAGGATTCCTTATCAGTCAAGAGGTTGGTAATGAGAAATATAATAAATATATTACAAAAAAACACTTCTAATTTTGGTTATTAAATAATTCCAGGTTTTCTATATCAATATCTTCTACAATTCAATAGCATGATAAAAGGGAAATTGATTTTTTTTTAAAAGACATTCACAACAAGTGAAAGTGCCACCCAAATCTAAACACCAACTGCCCTATATTCATATCCTCCTTTGTTTCCCCGTAGCACATTACAATGCTGAAAAATACACCAAGGCAACCGCAGCACCAAACTCTCCAATTCTTAGTATGCAACCAGCTCCATAAATTTTTGTTTAAATAAATAAAGTCCAGAACAGTGTAGAATGTTTTATTATTATTATTATTATTATTATATTCTTTGAGATGGTTCTCCAAGCAAATTTACAGAGGCTCTGTCAGTTTAGAGATGACATTTCCATCTGTTTGGTTGGGTTTTTTTCCTTTTTACCCACTGCTGATGTAATGTAACTACTCTAACACCAGAAAGTAGAGAAACTGGGTGTTGTATTTTATTCTGTGTGTCCATTTTGTGTTTTTTATGGTGCTCCCTGCACAGTGAGTATAACCTGTTACTAAGTGTTACAGCCCCATTGTCTCCAGGGATAGTTTACAGCCACAGAAAAAAAAGAAAAAAAAGAAATAATTAAAATGCAAAAGCTTTAAATTGTGAAGAACACTTGTAGCTTTACTGCAATTCCCCCAAGCTGCCCCTAGACGATATGTTTTAACAGACAAAATTACAAAGTGATGTTGCCCCTTTAAAATGTGCTTCACCTATTAATATTCCAGTGTGCTTTGCTTACTGTGTTTAGAAAATGCCAGTATTGAGGTTTCCCAGGAATTTCAAACCTATCAAGACAGCCAGTGCTGAGCACAGCCCAATCGTTTCTAAATGAAGCCAGGATTTAAAATTTTAGAAACCCTAATAGAGAGATTAGAGACAAAATCAAAGCGCAAAGTTGGCGTTGGGATGCGGAGGGAAGCCCCATCCTCATGGGTTCCACACAACAAATGGTGCACCCCTCCCATCCCAGAGACCACAGCTCCAGCTGGGGGCCGTGGGGCCAGCTTGTCCTGAGCATTGCTGGGAGGAGGGTCATGGCTTCAACCACTACTTGCAGACAAAGGAATTATTCCCCGAGCGTGGACACAGGGGGTGCACAGAGCTTTGGACTGGGCTCCTTTCCCAGTTGCAGCTCAACACCATCCAGCCAAAACTGATCCCAAAACTTGACAGTGCTGAAGTGAGGGGACTTTGATCAATAACTAGTCACGGGTTTTGGTTCTTCTGCTAGTCCTCTTCTGAAAAGAAAACCCGTAGCCCCAGGTGCACACAACCTGCGACAGCATTCACTGGCGCAGAAGCGTCTACGGATATTCCCCTCTCCCCAGCCACTGGTGGCTCCTCGAAATCTTTACTATATTTTCCTTAGGTTACAGAGTGTCGCAGTGCAAAAAGCTGTCCCTCTAAGAAATGTTTGAAACCTGCATCTTATTCTTTCCTAATAGTAATAAAAACAGCTGAAATAGTTCAGTACAAGGATCTTAATTTCAGAAAGGCAAATCAGTAGCATATAAAATCATAATTCACCCTCTGCAGATTACAGACTTCTTATTTTCCCAACTGAGTAGTGAACAATAATTTCTATTGTTTCTGTCTGGTTTTTTTCAGAGCAGTAGTGGTTTAATAATTTCTTCTACCTCTTAGAAGAAAAAAGCAAAGCAAACAGTTGTTATATGAAGAAAGGTACGTTTGCATTTTATATTCATATGGTTGATGCTAAACCTACACAAAGATAAAAACAGACATTTCCAGCTATAGAATTTTACCATTTATTATAGCCAGAGATACACAAGTCAGATTTCCATGTTGATGCTTGACTATCTAAAGAAAAATGGGCACTTTTTTTTAGTACTGAGTTTTCACAGTTCTCACTGAAGTCAGATGAAGGAGTAAATGCCTAATGCCCTCAAAAAGTAGTCGCTTTCCTACAGTATCCCTTTTCTGTGCCTATAGGAATCCCCAGTATGAAAAAGCTGTCCCTCTTACACAAAATAAGTAGATGACCCTACAACTACTGCTCACATGCACCAGAAATTTCAGCAAAATCAAGTCTCAAGCAAAACCCAAGCAAACAAGCAGCAAAATCACCCTCCTAACATCGAGTGGAGTTACTACAAGCTGCATTTTTGGACTTGTAGAGATGGGATAGGAAAATCAAGACAGAAGAGTTTTGACTGGCTTGTTCACTAACAATATCTCAGTGGTCACAAAAGATTAAAAAGGAAAATTCAAATGGAAAAGTTCTAAACATAGAGGAAGTTTCAAAAGTGTCTTTTTGTAGTATCATTTTATTTGCTATATTTCTCACTAGGACATATCACTCTGCTTGTATTTAACATTGAGTTTATTGTCAAATAATTATTCTGTTATTGGATTGCATGATTATTGCGTATTTATCCCTCCAGATATGTATCATGAACATTTTTCATCCGTAGTTCTATATCATATATGACTACTAAAGTCTGGAATTTGTAGTTTCCCATCGTCTTCATAGAACTGTAAGACACAGGCACAAATGAAAAAAGACCATACCTTTTCATCAAGTAGTCTGCTAAACAAAAGGAGAAAAAATAAGCTCTGTATATTTCTAAATAGTCCTCTAGGAGTCTTATACTTCTGCTACGTGCTATATAGCGTATAGCTTCTCCACCTGTTATGACATCTCTGAATACTTTAAAAAAACTCTCAAAAATGTTGAGGCACAAACCTTTGTATGGAATACTTTTAGTACGCTTTTTATTCTGACAAGATTAATAATTATCCTATGAGCATGACACAGTGTTTTAAAATGTTTTTTTCTGCTATGAGTTAGGATTGTGCACATAAATGTGGAAAGAAAGGTTATTTCACAGCAGAGAAATGTATATTTAAACAAACTGTGATTAAATGGTAAAACTACTTAAAAAGGAAAAGCATGGGTTTTTTCTCATCACAGTTATTCTGAATTTAAAACATCCATAGTGAGTTTCCAAAGGACACCCGGCATTTGCAATGAAAACACAAACTACTGAAATTAATGGGAGATAATTGAGAGAACCATAGCAAATGTCCCAGAGCTTTGGCCAAAACCGGACAGAAAAAATCCGCTTGTGTAGCAAGTGACAACTGTGTCCCCTCCCCACCATCACCACCCTGCCTTCTTCTGTGGCACCTACAACTAGCTCATAGTGGGAGCAACTGGCTATGTGGGAACTAGTGTGTGGACTAACCAGACTTTCGCTGTCCTTCAACGAGACACCTCACAAGTGTTTACAGTCCTCATGGCAGCCTTAGTCTTTCCCAGAACACACGACTGCCCTTTCCGCTAAGCTCATACACATCCAGCACTTCCCATTGATGCAAAGACATGAATATGGGGTTTGTTTTGATAGTTCAAAATGCCCAGTAATACGTGTCCTACCTATCAGTATGTAGTGACCACAATTATTGCTGGCCTGATTCACTAGTCAAAGTGTGTAGGATGTAACCCTTAGATGGCTGAGGCACAAGGACAAGGTCAATATGGTCCTCAGACCTAACTCCATTCGCATCAAATAAATGCAAAAATAATCTCTCCATTGATTTAAGGTCTAATGGAAATACTTCAGGGAGCAGAATGAGAGCTAGATCCTGCTCATTCCAATCAAGCAAAACTCCAGGTGGCTTCAAGGAATGTGACAAGCAATACTTGGCCCATCTCGGGCAGCACAAGTTTGGCTTTCAGAGGCTGAGCTGTACCTGCTCGTTGGAGAAGGACAGTGAAATATTGGAACCAATAGACCTTGAACTAAGGAGACGACCAAGAGTAACACCTTGTCTGCACTTAAATGGATGGCAAGGCAAGCAGTGGTACCCAGCTTGCCCCTGAGCTTTAGTGCTCAGCTTCAGCCATGGTACAGCCTTTCTACCAACTTTACTTGCAGGAGTAATTTTAAAATAATTTAATACCGAGTGCCAGAGGGCTCACTTTTTCACAATATTAAACTGAATCATATCAACTCCCATTCTAAATATAAAATATGATTGCATTACTTGACTTCATACTTTTTATAAAGGTCCCATTGTGGTGGGGTTTCAGAAGGTATAAAAGCCCATGCAGGTATTATGGACCATATCAGTCCATTTCATCTAATTAAACATCTACTTAAAAATGTTTTTCTTGTATCGTAGTAGAAAAAATAAAATGTGTTCTTTTTTATCATTTCCAAAATTAAATTCATATTCCATAATGACCATATTTCATGTGCAAAATAACAAGATATGCTTACATACCTGACTTCCATTCTTTAGTGATTTGCTTCATTTGTAAAACATTGCATATAAGATTAGAACCTAAAATGAATTACTTGGTTTTTCTTGATATGAAATCTTGTTTAAGTTCACAGCAATTTTAAATATGATACATTTAAAATATTAATATTTCCCATATATTATTCACTGACTTTCAGGTTTCATCTCAAGTTAGTGGCACTTCATATTTCAAAGGAAGAACTGTTTCTTTTTTTCAGTACTAATGTTCTATTAATTCACTTTGTAATATCATTCTGGTTCAGACAAATAAAATTGCACTAAATTGCTTATGCCAAGAATCGTGCTAAAGTTGTTGGCACTATATAAAATTCCATATTCCATTACTATTTTATAAGTTTTTTATATCAGTGGCATCTTTTTAGGCATAATTCATAGTCCCATTTAGTCAGTTCTAGAAGGACAAATACATGCAGAAGGATTTTTATGCTGAGATGGGGATGTACAGTAAAGTCTGAAGCGACTTTTGCAATGTACCAGATGCAAACTCCCAGTGAACTACTTCAACAGCTTTTCTTTTATGAATATCTTTTATTTTAGGCAGTTTTCTCTTCCAGCAGCGCTTTTTATCACACACATGTATAAACACATACGTATGCACGCATATACATTTGTGAAAAATAAATTTGTGTGCATACAGAAATACTTGAAAGGCCTAATATGTATATTATGCAACATATGCCATTCACGTAATCACTACATACAAAAAGAAAATTCATTTTATAGATACAAAAAAAATATGCAAAAGAAGTCCTCAAAGGACCCATGAAGGCCTCAACATAGACGCATTCTTCATCACATCTAAAGAACTGGAAGAACCGTGGATATAAACTAATCTTTTTATATGTCCATGTATATTTTATACACTTTACATAAAGTCCATGTGGCCACATAGCTATTTCCAGAGATGTGGATGAAAGTTACACCTGGATAAGCTGAAAACTCTTTAATGAGTAAAGCAGCATCTAATCCTATGAAATGCCTTGCTGGAGTGAAATAATTACAAAGTGCTGGAGCAAGAGTAGCAAACGGCGGTAAAATCTCCTGTAAATAGATGTGAGGAACCATACATACACCTTAGTGTTTGTATAGTTGACTTTCTCCGACTGTCATCAAAATCAGATGTTCCGGAGGCAGAAATCCAACTCCAAGGAAAGCAGATTAATATATATACGTGAATATATAGTCTGTGACTAAGTTTGCAACATTGTTAATAACATATGCTCCTTTTCTAATGCCTAGTATTTGCTCCCCTGGCAATTTTTAAAATAAGAAAATTTGATCCAACTCTTTTAAAAAATAAATTGCAAAATAACTGATGCAGATCCCTGTCACTTGTGAACACAATGAAATTATATAGAAAGGAGCAAATGCAGGAGAGGCTCCTCCTCAAAAATAGAAACGAATGCCCTGTTCCTATGCAGTCCTCAAATGGCAGGATTTTGAAACATGAATTAGACCTCGAATGCAAATTAACTTCAGAAGGCAGAGAGAGGAAAAAAAAAAAATCACAGAGACATACCAAGTCAAACGCTCCTTTTCCTGCCTATCTCGTCCGCAATGGTAAAATAGGCTAAACAAAACAAGTGCACATCAAGATAGAGCCAATTAAGGAATAGAGAGCGGGGGGAGAGGGTGGAGAGGAAGGCACCTCACTGAGCACATGGGGAGTGGGAGCGCAGCATCCCACCATACCTACCTTATGAGTGTTCAAAGGAAGACAACTGGGGTAAATTGGAGCCAGCTTTGATTTTTGCCATCCGGTTGCACCCGGGATGCGGGGGAGTGGGGTGGGGCAGAAGGGTCGGCCTGGGCGGAGGTAGACGGGCGATAAAAAAAGTGGGGGTAAATACTGAGAGAGGTTGCCGAACGCTATGCAAATAGTTGGGCTTTTTTTTGAGGTGGGGATGCGGGGGGGTGTGCGGTGGTATGAGAAAAGGCACCGTCAGTGGCGAGGTGAGTGGGTCCCCGCACCGTCCGCACACGCGTGGGGGAGGGCGATGGGAGTCGTGCGGGGCGCGGCGGGAGCTCCGGCATGGGGCAACGCTGCCCACCGAGAGGCGCGGGGTCGGGGCCGGCGGAGCGCGGGGGCTGCACCTTCCCGGGAGCTGCGGCTGCTCCAGATGGGGGAAGAGGGGGTGCGGGCCCCCCGTCCCTCAGACAGTCATCGCCTCCCTAACCCCCCGACCGCTCCCCCCCGTCACGGCTGCCTCACCGCTCCCGGCGGCTCTCCCCTTAGAAATGGAGACCGGCAACTCTCACCAGAGCTCACCCGCATCCCACGGTCCTGAGGAAGGAGTTTGGGGCGGCGGGGGGAAATGGGAGCGA
>VZTF01008313.1:2119-42040 GCA_013397755.1 Cnemophilus loriae
GGATCCGATTCCACCCAAACAAATCCCAGCGCCGCGGGTGCGGTGGAGCAGGGTCGGCCGGCGCATCCGTGCTGCTGCCTGGCCCGGTCCGGTCCCCGAGGAGCTGGGACGGGAACGGAGGGAGAGAACCGCTGTACTGAGCCCTGTGTCGGAGTGGGAGGAGGGAGGGGAAGTTACGTTTACATTTTTCATATTTAGCCTTACTGAAAAGATTTCGATGTAGCTTAAATTTAAAAGAAAAAAAAAAAAAGAAAGAAAGAAAGAAAAAAGAGGGAAAAAAAAATATCAAAAGCTGCTCTATTAGAGTTTTACCAAGTGCCTGTGTCTGACCGCGGCCGTGCGTGGCAGATACTGAGTGGGCTCCCGTGGCCCCGCGTCCCTCACCTTTCTCCTCGTCGGTGGTGAAATGCATCAATGTGGCTAAAAATTAGGATACTAATAGTAATAATGAAAGTCGACGGCCATTTCCTCCTAAACTGCCCCGCCAGTTCCCCGTTGCCTTCTCCCGTCTGTGCCCGCTCGCCGCCTCCCTCCTCCGGCTTGCAGAGAGCCCGCGGATGGCGCTGCCTGTCTCGAGTATTTGTTACCAAAAATCGCATGTGCTTTCGGGTTTATTTTCTATTGTACCTAAACAGTCTAAATTAAACAACGCTGATGGCAGAACACCCAGGCTGCGCTCTTCTTTGCAGGGGCGAGCCCGTGCCCCTCTGCCCACCCTCATCCCCTCCCCACGGGCTGCAGCGGAGGTTCGGGGCTGCGGGGAAGCCGGTGACTTCGTAAGAGAGAAAGGAGGGGGACAGAGGACCCGTTTAGCCTGCGGTCGCCCCGAGGGGGCCGAGTGCCCGGCCGGGAGGGAGCGCCTGGCCCCGCCGCCCGCCCCGTCGGGGCCCCGCTGGTGCCGGTCCTCCCTGTTAGCGTTTTGCATCATTAAGTACGTGTTTATTTAAGTCGCTGCCGTGTTTGTGCTCGGGGTCTTGGGCCATGGAGAAATGTCACCCTCTGCAGGAGGGTCTCGTCCGGCCGGAGCGCTGCGCGTCCCTCCCGCTGCATTTCCAGCGGGCCCGCCGGCCCCGGCCCCGCTACAGAGCCCCTCGGGGAACCCCCACCCGCGGCCGGACGGGGCAGCGGATCCGTGCCCACCTCTCGCCCTCCTCGGCTCCGGCTGCGGTGGAGCCGGGGCCGGGATACCGGGATGATTTCTCCTCCTCCGGACGGGCCCCGGCCGCCCCCTCGGGGGACCCAGCCCAGATCCCGCCGGGCTTCCTGCGCCCACGACCCTTTGAGGGGGCATGGCCGGGGCAGTGGGGGACCTCCTGCCCGGCCGGGACACCGCGTGGCTCCGCGGGAGCAAGGGCAGAGAGCGCAAATCCCGCGCATGGACGCGCAAACCGCGCGGGGGGCGCGCAGCTCCTTGCGCTCATCTGCGGCCGCGGAAGGAGCCGGGGCAAGACCCGAGGTTGAGGGGGGAGCACGAACCCCCATCTCTTGGTGTGCAGCGACCTCGACCTCGGCTGCCCGGTTGTGGAAGGGGACCGGAGGCGGGTCCCGCTGCGCGACCCGCCGGGACCTTAGGGGACAGGACGGGACGGTCCGTGCCCCCCGGTCCAGGCTCGCCCTCCTGTCCCTTTCCGGGGACCTTCATCACCCTTCCCGGGTGTCTCATCTAGTTCCACCGTGATCCGTCACGAAGCAGCGCAGGCGCTCCCATCCCCTCGGGCAGAAAACGGGAACCCCAGGGGAAATGAAGGAGGTTTTTAGGATCAGCACCTGCGGGCTCTACGCCTCGAGGATGGACGAGCTCCAGCTCCTTTTTTTTCCCAAACCACGGGCTCGGTGAAGAGGAAGGATAAATATTGCCCGGGGCTCCAGCCCTGCGCGGCAGGAAAGCCAAGCAAGGACTCTCGAACCAGGAGTTATTTTCAAGGCAAATAGCGCAGAGGCGCTTCCTGCGTGTAGGCAGCGGCAGGGTTGATTGTCAAAGGGTTGGGGAAGGTGCCATGGGATGCTCCCCTTGCCCAAATCCCCCTTTCCAGCAAACACCTGCAGACTGGGGTAGTCTGAGGCCCCTCGTCCTCAGAGCCCTACCCATCTCCCGGCTCTCCATTTCCCCAAAAGGGAGAGGGACGAGGTTGGCAACAGGCGGGCGGTGGAATGGAGGGATGGAAGGTGCTGAGGGCATCCCCCTGAAAATAATTTCTTGGCCAGCCTTCAGGTAGGAGCAGGGAGGCCCTGGAGCTGAGCCAGGCACAGGTTGCTGAGCTCTTCTCGATCAGGCTTGACCTCGCAGCAAGCTTTTCACAGCAGAGCCAGCCTGTGGAGGCTGCCTGGGGCTCTTTCTCACCTAGCTCTGCTTTGTATTTCCACCGGCAGGAAGGAGTTAATTCGCCGCCCCCCACTCCCGTTCGCCCCCCAGGACAGATTTCACACTGTGTCCGGGTCAGCCAAAAAAGGGGAGGAAACGGAGAACAGCAGAATGATTAATTCTACCTGCTTTTCCCATGAGTGATCACCTGCTTTTGGGGTCATGAATAGCAGGTAGCTCTCTCCGTCTCCAGCTCTGAGAGGCTCATTTGTTTGGTGACAGCTGAGTGACAAGACCTGAAATCCGAGCCCTCAACTTTGCCTGATGTGTGGATAAAACCCTGGATGTTCCCTCAAACATTTCAGGAAATGAAAGTTGTAACGCGATCCCTTGCGCGCCCACATCTCCCCCAGCAACACACAAAAGCTCAAAGGAACCTTCTCGGATTAAATTCAGCCTGGAGAGGATGGAAGGAAAATGGAGAGCAGGCTGAGAAAGCTGGAACTGGCAGGCTTTTCTTCAGCACTTATTGGAAATGTCTGTCCAAAGCAGGGATTTAGAAAGGTCACCTCTACCGTAAGCACTTCTTCCTCCACCAGAGTCAGACGGGCAGCCCGCTGCTCCCCAGGCCACCGCCACCTTTGGGACAGCCTGGGGAAGGCTGTGGGGTGCGCTTAGATCCCCAAGCAGGAAATTCAGTGTATAAAAACAAACACCCAAGGAGAAAGCCAGCCCCCTCCTCTCTCCTCATTTAATTTCCTGGGTCATGCTGAGCCAGCGCTGTCCCGTGCACAAGCCACACTCCTGCTCTGCCCCTGTCCTGCTGCCAGCTCCTGCCCACTCCCCTTCCCCACCCCCAGAGGGGCAGGGAGAGTCCCACTCTCAGCCCCCACAGTCCTGGGCCACATGCTGGCAAATCCTCCACAGAAGGCGGTGGTGAGGAGGGGATGCTTGCTCAGTCCATGGATTTAAGTCCAATGTCTCCAGGCCTGGCTCCCTAAAGCTCATACATCCCCAGCTGCAATTCCAGGAGACCAGAGCCAAGATGTGGCACATTTGTGCTCTGTGTCTTTGCAAACTAGGGCTGAACAGCCAGAAAGTCAGAGTTTCATTTTAAGCGCACAGGTTTGGGAATGTCAGCAGCTGGAATGAGTCCAGGTGTGCGGTACTGTCAGGATTCGGCCAAGGCATCCCAACTCTTTCTCTCCTGAGTCGGTGGTTTTATGGAGCTGCCTGTCACTAGGCAGCCAGTGGCTGCTTGTGCTGTTCTCCAGCCTGAAGATAAAGTACTATTTAACAATTGTTTAACTATTCCTGAAGTGCTTCAGGATCTGCAGACTCTGTAAAAGAAACAGCACATGCCCTGAGATAACTCTTCACCTCTGAGCTTCTCCCTTGCTCCTGCTTTTCTCCGGAGTGCAGCTCATGAAGCTGCACAGGTGGAAAATCTCTCTGCCTGCCCACCCAGTGTGCTTTGCTGTCAGTAATTTTGCACCCGAGGAAGAGCTCGCTGGGGGGTGACACTGCTGGAGATTGGTCTCTGCACCAGCAGCCTTCTGGGCAGGTGCTGCAACCTGCCCTGTGTCATGAACAGCAGCAGAACACAGTGCTTGCACATCCTGGCTGTGGCAATCCATGTCCAAGGATGGATTTTGCTGTTCCTGTTGGGCTGAAGCCATCGGGTTTTCTGAGGGCGCCAGGTGCTGTGTGGGGAGAGCAGAGGTGGCAGAGGCTGGATCTACAGGAGCTTGGGTGCAGTGTACAAAGTAACCTGAGACACTGTCATCTATCCCAACTGGATGTGGACACAGTTTTAAATATGGAAATGAAGGAAAATTTGCTTTAATCTTCAGGCAGAGAGAGCAAATTACCAGGCTCCCCAGAGATTTTTAGTGCTCACCCCAAGAGCAGCCTCATGCTGCCTAGAAGCAGGGCACCAGGCTGAACCCCCCATCCCATGCCACCCCGTCTTGCCTTCCAGCTGGACTTTTCACCAAGTGCAGGAACAATCCCTCTCTCCCCGTGGTTTATAGCATTCATCCGCATCTCCTCAAGTTTTAAACAGAGGTTGAATTTTCTCCGAAGCATATAATCCCAATCCTAATAATGAGGTTAAAGAGGCAGATTTAGTTCAATTACGGTTTCCTGTTTTCACTAGTCCAGTGCTTTTGGAAAATGCCTCTGTGGACAGAGTGACTCCTTCTCATCCCTGTCTTAGCTTCTCATCCACAGCTTGCTTCTGCAGGGATAGAGATGCTTTGGTATGGTGTCATACCTGCTCAGACTCAGATGAATTTCAGCTGTGGTAGAAAAGGTATGGAAAATCCTCATGCCTGCGTCTCAGGATGGAAGAAAGGGGAAAAAGCATTTTTTTTCTGACTAAAGGATGGAAAAGCTTTTAAGATAATAGCTGGAGCATGGGTCAGCCCTGTTTTACAGGAGGGGAAACTGAGACCTGGGGAGATGACAGACCTGCTGAAGGTCAGAGCAAGGGCAGGTGACGGGGCGGGGAGGGTGGCTCTGCACTCCCACGCTGCCTCCCTTTATAGTGCCCATAATAAGTCACTGCAGCTTATCATTATGTAACACTATCTTCCTAATAACACGAGACAAAACCAATTGACTAAAAAACAATGCCAAACGAGGCTTGTGGCTAACACTCCCTGAAGAAATTGTCTCTTTTCTAGAACTGAAAAAAAAACCCCAAAAAACCACCCAAGCAAATTAGAAACAATTGAAAAATGAAGTCACATCTGCGAACCATCAGGGCACTTCTCCTGAGCTCCAAAGAGAGCCTGTGTCCCCCCACCCCTGCTCCCACTGCCCTGCGTGGGGCGGTCGGTGTCACAGGGACCTGCAGCTCTGTCCATGAGGGCACAGGAGGGATTTTGTGGCAGTGCCAGGGCTGCTGGCAGACATAGCCTTGGCATGTGCTTCATTCGACAAAAGGGCAGCATCATCCTAGGGCAAATCAGGGATGTATTTAGGGAATTAACATCTTCGTACACCCAACATCCTGGAGCCGGCAGGGAAACATGAAGAGAAAGAGTTCAAGAGGGAAAGAACTCCAGTTTATAAACTGCTGTTCCCTTCCTGAGAACCCTCCAGGGCTGGGCAGAGGCACTGGCACAAAGGAACCACAGAACTTGCCCAAGTGTGCCTCGAGGCAACATCTCCAAAAGCCAAGGAGGTGCTTGACAGGGAGGTGGGATTATTTCTCGGATGGAACAGCACAGGGAAAGGACATGGGGATGCTGGAGCCGTGCTGTTCCCAGGAGAGACGGTGCCTAATGAAGTGGACAGACGTACTCAGTGCGACAAGCTGGCCAAGAGGCTGATGCCACCTGGGCCTGTTCCAGCCCCATCTATTGCAGGATCTGCTTCTGAGCCCTGCAGGTCTCGAAGGTGACTCGGACTGGGTTCAAAAAGCCCTCAGGAGGGCAAAGGCAAAGCAGGGCTTGGGGATGGGCAGCTGCAGGAGGCTTGCTCAGAGACCCCCACCTGTGCTCTGCCTCTGAACTCCCCAACAGGCAGGGCTGGGCTGGAGGAGACCTTCAAGTGAGGGACTCTGGGGCTCTGCTGGAGGCCTGTGTGACTTGCACCACCCCGTGGGAACTTGGCAATGGGGTGGTGGGGGACACTGGTGCGGCCAAAGCCTGTGATGATCATGGTGAGGATGGTCAGCAGCTGGTCACCCCCACCACCTCACTCCAGTCTGAACCCACTCAGGGCTGAATTCAAGCCTAACAGGGAAGTTTTAGCAGGGAGGACAATCACGCCCCTACCAGAGGGATGACTTTCTGGGAGGTGTTTAGCAGGCTTGATCCAGGCTCGAGGCACACCAAAAGTCCAACCAGCTCATCACGGTGGTCCCTTCCAGTTTATGGATGTGTCAAATTTCTAATCTACCCTAGATAAGCAAAAGATGTGATGTTGCATGGTCCGAAGGCAGCAGTACAAGGGGGATTTATCAAAACCCTCTAAACCAGAAGGAAAAGAGGCAAAAGGAGCCAAAGCTGTGAATAGGACTGAGCCATAAAGTGTTCCCCCAGCAAAGGTGAGTCCAAGGCGCACACCACCATGGCTCCCCAGCAGCTGCAGGGTTAACTTCAAACCTAAAACATTTTCTAAAAGGCGAACTCTGACTTGCACGGTGATTTCTCGTGCCATGTCCCAGCAACCTCCCAGAAACCCAGCACAGATGTCTCATGGGTGCATTCAGCCCCTGCCACTCCGTGCCCTTGGGCAGCACATGAAGGGACTGTCCTGGCAGCAGAGCACCGCATGGCATGGGGTGGGACTGCAGGATGTGCTGTCCTTGGATGCCCGAGTATCTGGGTCTGCACCCCGCTGTGCTCCTCTGGATGACGTTTTGGGGGCTTTGCTTTGCTCAGGACGCCTCTCCGCCCTCATCCCTCTCCTGTGCCAGGGTTACGTAGCCACAGCTATTTGCTGATGGCCTCCACGGAAACCGTATATCCTGCGTCTGCAACCGGAGACCAGGTGCCCACGCAGCTGCCAGATTTGAAAGAGGAGCTGGCAGGAGGGGAAGAGGCCAAAATGGGTGTGCCCATCCAAACATGGGCCCATCCCATCCTCGCACAGAGAAGGACCATAGTGAGACGGGGAAAAAAAAGCCCCTATTTGCAAGAAATCTCTCAAGGCAACATGCAAGGGGCCGGGGGCTGAGGCCAGATTTAAATTGAACCTCCTGCCCAGTGATCCATGAGGAAGGCTCGGGTGCTCAAACAATAAGCAGGGAAGGAAAGCTGAAATGATGGTCACCGGGAGAACCTGAAACCCGCGGTGGGGAAAACAAATAAATACAGCGAGCGGAGCCTTCCCCATCCCGGCTGAGGCAATCTGTGCTTATGCAACCCTACCCGAGGGCTCCCTATCTCTGTGTACAATCTGGGCTGATAAGATTGTTCCCTGCTGAAAATCAAAACCGCAGGGATTCCAGGCGGCTCAGCCGGAGTCAGATTGTCCACCTGAACACCGGGGCACTTTCATGTGGAAAAATAATTGCACGGTTATTCTGCTGAAATAAGGAGAGGGGGGAGAGAGAGGTTCTTGGCTGGTTTGGAGGTGGATGCTGGATGTGTGCAGCATGGCAGGGATGCCGGCAAAGGCCACCATCCCAGGGGCGAGATGTCCCCATGGCATGACAATTGTTGCCTGAAGCAATCGTAGAAAAAGCAATGCGTTCTTGCCCAAACCTTGCTGGGTTTTAGTGAGAACAGCTTTGGTTTTTTTAGGGTCCAGGGACTTGCAATTGGCAGCTCTGGTGCAATAAACTCTCAAATAAGAGTCACATGAGTGACAGTGGAAGCAGCCATTGCCACTTCTAAGGTTTTTTGGGTAGAGCAGCACATGATTAATGTCTACACTGAGTGAGAGACAAAATACATAAACATCTCCTATCCATACACATGTACATAGAGAGATAAATGCACCTGACAGAGCCACTGTGTAGAACAACTCACCTGATAAGCCATTCCCAGGAGCAAGACGTGCAGGATTAGATCCGTGTTTGCAGTTAGAAGTAGATAGTGGGGGGTTTTGTCTCTATTGTAGTTCTAAAAGCCGTGTTTTGGGACATGTGACAGCACCCGGCTGATTAGATTCCACCTGCTCTGAATGTCAGTCCTTTACTCAAGACAAAACTTGTCATTTGGGAAAAATGGCAGCAAGGGATTGCTTAGTGATGCTGGAGGTGGAACCTCCTTTCACTCGGATGGGAGAGGGATGCTCAGATCCTGTGCTCTGAAGCAGAAGCAGGACAATACACAACCACCTGAAACAGCATTTGTGCTTATTTTGTGCGTTTAGCACCACATACTGACTGTTCACAGGTTTCAAATGCTGCTGAGTGAATATATATAGCAGAAATGTCCACTGGGGTGGTGGATGAGACAGGCGGGGGAGTTGGGCTCCCAACCCCATGCCAGATTCCTACACCAAGGGCAAAGATCCCAGTGAAAAGCAGCTCCAAGGCCTATGAGTACACCTACGACTCCCACTCAGTTGCTGCAGCTTCACAATTGGCATTTTCCTAGGGAATTTGTGGCTGACTGCCTGTCTCTCCCTGCTGCAGGAAAAACCATGTGGGCTAGGAGGGGGATTAGCTCAAGCAGGGTCCAACAGCCAGGGTGGGCTGGGCTGCACATGTGGCATTATCACCTCAACAGATAGACTTGGCTAAAAATGAGCAAGAGCCATTGCTCCCCCTGCTCTGACATCCCTCCTCATCCCTCAGATCCCTCCAGTTACAGCAACCCTGCTGTAAAAGAGAAGTCTGTGTAAAACTGTGCTTGCAGATGGAATATATCCCTTTAATCTTGCAGAGCTGCCGTGTTCCCAGGGCCACTGCCAGCCCAAGAAAGGCGGCATGTGCACACACACACACACACAAAAACACACACTCAGAGTTTTTTGGGTGACTGATGAGAAACAAAGTCCTTTAGTCCTGCCCATGGATAGCGCGTCCTGCAGTGGCCGTCCTTCTCCAGGGGCTTGGTGTTCCTGGCAAAGCTTATGTGAAATGAAAATGCCTATAATTTTCTGAAATTCCTTAATCCTGCTTATTTTCTCTCTTTCCCCGAGAGATCGGAAGCCGCAGTGGTCTCCTCAAGCCCACCCACTAATTACAAGACATGAGCTCAACACACTGCTGGCCAGAAACAACATCACAGGACCAAACACCAGGAACCAGCACTGAGCCCTTGCAGAAAACTGCCTGAGAGTCTGTCACCAAGAGCTTGGCAACGATACACCAGCCAAATCAAAGCAAGAAAGAAGGAAAATATGCCATTTTCCTTCCTCCTCCAGTAATCCTGCCTTTCCTAGAGCCGCTGGCCAGCTGCTCCAATGTCTGTGTCCCACTTGCCTATCTCACCCCATGATGATCTTTTAGGTCTTGCTCTATTTGGCTGCCAATTTTTTTCCCAAATTTGACCCAATTATCTTTCTAATTTGCTTGAAAAGGTCAAGCCCTTCAGCAACGCCGGGGAGAATGGGGGTGTCCAGTGGGAGGGTGGCATCTAGCAGAAAAAATCTTCTCTCTGGAGAAATTAGATCAGACAGAGCCCCGAGGAAGCCGGACTAAAAATAAAGCCTGAGCTCACAGAGGAGTTATAAGATGGGAACAGAGGCTGTGGTGCATCCCTGGTTTTATTCTTAGCAGGCACAACTGGAGAGATGGACATAAATTTACTGGCACAAATCAGTACAGTTCATGGAAGGATGTTGGGTTTTCTTTAAATGCTGTGTTCACGTTCAAGGTTTTACAGCAAATCAGGTTCTTTCCCTAAATCCCCCAGGTTTGCAGTGGCTCGTGATTGCACTTTGTCCAGGCTGCCTTGATTTCACGGACTGCTTCCCTCCTCCTGCTTTCCCTGTGCACAAGCAACAGGCTCGTTCAGCCTCCTGCATCCCAAAAAGCCGGTGCTGCCAGAGTGAGGATGAGGCTTCCCTGCTCCAGGTCCTACCCCTGCACCAAACCCTCACTGTGCACAGGATTTTCCTGGACACCCCGCTCTGGTGTGGGCTAGGAACAACCTCACAAACCCTCCTGCTTGGTGGTGGGTGAAACCATGAGGGTTGGTGGGGTCCCGGGTGGGGGACGCGCTGCGGAGAGCAGGGAGGCTTCTGCGCCCGAGTGCTGATCCGGGAGTGTGGGAGTGGGAGCGCAGAAGTGGGACTGTAGGAGTGGGAGTGTGGGAGTAGGAGTACGGCAGCGGCAGTGTGCGTGCGGGAGTGTGGGAGTGTAGGAACGGGAGCGGGACCGGGAGCGTAGGAGCAGGAACGGGAGCGGGACCGGGAGAGTCCGTGCCGGGCCGGCGCAGCTCGTTCCTGGGGCTGCAGTGCCACCTGCTGTCACCCGCCGTGCGCCGGGGACCCCGCCGGCCCCCCGGGCACATCTCTGGGAGCGACACTGCGTGCCTCTGCCTCCCCACTGCTTGGAAAGGTGAAGCTAAGCAAGAAAACGCCAGAGGGAAAAAGGCAGCGCTGGGTCACAGGGGTGGGGACAGACGAGCCCGCGGGGCTCCGTGGACACAGGGACATCTCGCTGTCCCAGCACCCCAGGTGGACCAAAGCACCACGCAGGAGTCATCTGCTATCTGCTTCTCGATAGTCGGACGTGATCTTTTGCTTCCTTCTGTGCTTAAGTGTTGTCCTTCAGCAGCTTTACCCCGAATTATGACCATTTCTTGCTGGCTCTGCGAAAAGCCCTCATTTTCCCCTGCGTCCGTGGGCTGAGGTGGTTCAGAGCAGCTGCTCAGTCCCACCTGTCCAATTCAAGCTCTTAGCCTAAAAATCCAAGTGTCCCTTCCTGGGTCTCCCATCACCAAAGGAGGGGAGATTTAGATTGGATATTAGAAAGAAATTCTTTACTGTGAGGGTAGTGAGGCCCTGGCACAGGTTGCCCACAGAAGCTGTTGATGTCCTGCTCCTGGAAATGTTCAAGGCCAGGTTGGATGAGGCTTGAGGCAGCCTGGGGTAGTGGAAGGTGTCCCTGCCCATGGCAGGTGGGTTGGAGCTGGATGACCTTTAAGGTCCCTTCCAACCCAAACCCTTCTGTGATCCTATGATCCTTGTTGTTAACCTCTCAGTGAGAAAGAGAGCTTGTGCCCTGCAGAAAAGCCCAAAGAGCTGCCATTGCCTCCATTTATGCTGAAAAAATTTATAGCAACCTAAAGCAAAAATAAAAATGAAAGAAAAATGTTTTAAAAAATTAAAAAAAAAAAAAGGGCAGGGATATCCTAGTTGCTGAAAATTAAGCATTAGGGAGAAAAAAATGCTCACAAAAGCCAGATCCAGACCGGCTGGGCAGCTTTCAGAAACAACAACAATTAAGTTTGGAGGAAACCAGATACTCACCATGAAAATTTGCAATTCTTTGTTGAACAAATGTTTCCATGGAAAAGCTCTGTTTATCCTTCACTTGTCCTGTCAGCTCCTGAGTGGGGATGCTGTGCAGCTGGGCAGGCAATGCCCAGAGGACCCAGCAGATCTGGGACAGAGCACCGAGCCCGTGTTTGCCTTTTAATCTTCTACCTGTGTGGGTTAGTGCGTGAAATGCATTAATTTCTCACAGGCAACCCGGTTTTGGGAGGGAGGGCTGCAAGGGCCTGATCCTGAGCAGGGAGCAGCTGCAGCAGCGTCCGGCCAGAGATCGGGATGTGCAGGAGCCAGTGGAGGAGCCTGCCGGGGATTTCAGGAGAAACCTGCTGGAAAAGCTCACCGGGTCCAGCCTTGGTGTCCAGAAGCGCATGGAAAAAAAACATGAGATTTTGAGAGTAAACCCCCCATTTTTGAAAGATTAGACTCACACTCAAACGACCCAACTTATTTTTTTCTCAGCAAAGACGCAAAGTAGCAGCGCACTTCCACCAGTCCCTGCGATCCCATCCCGGGATCCGACTGGGAATCTGCCGGGTGCAGCTTCCAGAGCCAGGGAGGTGCCGACTGCCTCGGACTCGACGTTTTCTTACAGCACTGCTGGGACCAGCGGGGGAGAGCCGCGAGAGGGAGAGGCTGCATTCGAAACCCACCACTTGGACCCAGACAAAATGAAACGGGGAAAGTAAAAACAAGGGGAAACTTGGCTGCGGCTGCTCCTTTTACAGGCTCCTTGCGCCGGGTCTTCAGAAGCCAGCCCACGGAGAGGGGCTGGTTTGCTCTCTGCTGTGCCGTGTCCTGGGGAGCGCGGAAAGGAGCCAGCGAGAGACCGGATCCTGGAAGGCAGCCCGTGCCCTCTGCCAGCACACGCTGCCAGAGGTGGGAAGCAGAGAAAGTCATGCCTGGGCTCCACATCTCCTCTGCCGCGGGTGAGGGGTGGCCAGGGAGGAGCCTGGGTGTAGCTGCCCTGCTGGGTACCTCCTGCAGCCCCTTTCAGCACTCAGTGATGATTTGGGTGTCTTGTTCCTGCACAGGGAAAGAGGTTCGGGGCCTTCAGCGCCCTTTGAACATCTGACTCAGGGTTGGTGCATCACATGCTGCTCTTGGCTGCATCCCTCTCTTCCTTGCCCCATTGCTGTGCTCCCCAACTTGCTGGGAGCCCTTTCTTGCTGCTCCACAGCCCATGCTCTCAACACTCCTGTTGGGGACTGTCCCTTGCTCTGTGCAGCTCCAGCTCTGGTGTCAGTGGGAGCCTGTCCACAGCAGCTGCACCGTTGTCATTTATGAGGCTGCGCTGACAAACACCAGCCAAGACCCTGGTGGGGACATGCCTTAACCCTCCCCCAAACCCATCGGCATGCTCAAGTGTGTGTTTGGGACTCATCTGTCATTCAAGCTCTGTCTGGTTCTCATCCCTGTCCTCTTCCCTGCCTCTCCTTTCCCCCTGGAGATTGTTAAGTGCCTCCTCAGTGTGCCCAGCTCTGGCATTTTGTCTCAACAGGCCAAGCATTCACTCCGTGCCAAACTGGCAAGTGGCTCACTTTCCTGGCACGTGGCCTCCTTGGCTTTCCATCCAGACTGATTTCTTTTAATTTTATGGTTTTATTTTTCCCCATCTTTAAAATTCACCATTGGTTTTGATTAGGTGGCTGTGGACTTGCAGCCCTTGGGCTTCCAAGAACAGGAAAGGGGAGGTCTGACGTGGTGGGTCTGGTGGCAGCAGTGCCTCAACCCAGCTAATCTTGCTTTTGAGAGACAGGAGCTGCTCCGAGTCAGGGGCCAAGGGGTTGGCCAGAAGGTTTTCTTTTATTCCAGCATGCTGCCAGACTCCCTGCAGCTCCTGGGTCCCACCATGGAAATGCCACCTCGAGGAGCCAGCGCTGGTGCCAGGGTGAGGGGAGCACTGGTGGCAGAGAAAGAAGATGGGAGCAAGTTCTCAGTCCTAAGAAACAGGAAACATGGGGCAAGAACAAAGTAAAAACAAATGTCTGAAAGGTGCTCATGAAGAGGAGCCCGATGGTCAGCTTGGGGAAGGTGGAGGACAATCCCTGCCCAGCTGTGTCTTCCCAGGGGGAGATTTAGACCCACCTCTAATGGCCTTCTGCCTATCTCCAAACTGCTGAGCGTTTGTGCACCCCGTGCTCTCTGTCCACCTGAGACAGCCACGTGCAGAGTCTGTCCTGTACAGCCTTCTCTTTGCGAGCTAATTCCTTGGGGAAAAAAAAGAAAAAAAATTACATTTTTCCCCCTACTGATTTTGTATGACCTGGACCTGAGGGGCTTCAGTTAATGGAAGCCAACAAATAGTTTTTTAGTGGTTTGATTTTCAGTGGTTTCATCTCTGGATATAAATTTTGGAGCAATTGAATGGCTCTGGGTTGGCAGGATTTGCAGAGCCATATCTGGGCAGTTCCCAGGATAACCAGGGTTCACTTCCTGGAAGGACATCACTGATTTGGGGTGTCCAGGAGACACATCTTCTCCCCCCAGCCCTTGAGCAGATGTGGCCCCTGCCTCACAGAGACCATGGGCCAGCACAGAGGCAGGTTGTGGGGATGAACAACTTCTGCTGGGAGCTGGGAAGGGTTTTGGACAGGGCATAGCTCCTGGGATAGCATCTGCAGCAAACACTTTTGCCCCCAGGGGAGATGTGGCAGGGTTGAAGAGCAGTCTGCTGTCATCACTGCCACCCAAACAGCTCCTGGGAGTCCCAGCCTATGCCCTCCATCCTCCCCCACATCAGAGAGAGAAGGCAATGAGAGGAGAACCTGGCTCTGTCCCAGGGCTGAGCCCCGCCACAGCAAAACCGAGCCCCACAAACCCTACATGCTTTGCCAGACCCCAAAAAATCCCAGCCCCTCCACCCTGCTGCAGCTCTTTCATTTTATTTTTAGATCTGTTGCTCCTGTTAGCTCTTTTCTATTTGTTTTTTATTATTCCTGGCTTCTCTCAGTGTTTTGGTTTCCCTCCTCAGCCCTCATCCGGATGTTTATTCTCACTGCTTGTTTTTCTACTTTCCCGAGGTGCCTCCTGGTTGTAGCTGGGCAGAGGTCTGTGTTTGGACTGGGCAAGGGCTCTCACGTAGCTGGGCTGGGACCAGACCATCATCTGGAGACACCAGCCTGGTCCAGGAGAAGAGAAGCCTCGGGCACTGTGTTCCTCTGAGCAGGAATGTGGCTGGCACAGGAATGTGGCAGCTCCTGTAACAGAAGAACTGGCAGCAGGGTGAAGGAAGTGGGGAAAAAAGGAGTTGTCCCATCTCTAAGGAGCTCCAGGGGACAACGGTGATGTACCCAAGGTCACTCAGAGGATCTCGAGCAGCCCCGGGAGCTGCCTTACCCACATCCCCCTGTGACCTGGCTGCCAGTGTGGTTGTGCCTTGAGGTGTCTTGATAACCAGGCTGGGCAGTCAGTGCCTCTGCCTACTAAAACTCCGAAAGTTTTCTCTTTGAGAATAAATACACCCAAATCTGGCTCTGTTTCTTCCATACTCACCACTGCCCCATAGATGGATGTTTTTGTGCATCTTCTTCTCTCTGATCATCCAGAAGTGATTGTCAAGGTTTTTTGGGACTCCATGGAGTAGGTGGAAGGAGATGTTTCTCCATGGGCCTACAGGCTAAGAACACATCAGTGATTGAGGTCTATCACTGCCCCCCATTTCGGGGTGTGGACTGGAGGGTGCTTTTGGGCAGAGAGGTGGGTGCTAACCGCACATTCATTGTGGGAATGAGACTTTGCCTTCACTACTGCCAGCAGAGTTACAATAATCCCTCCACCTCTAGCTTTTGCTTTATTTTCTGTCTACCTGGGAGGAAAAGTGATGCAATGTGAAAAAGGCACTGCAATATCTCACATCAAGGAGCAATGGTGGCTCTGAGTGTTTTACTGGACCCCAAAACATCTCACATCCACCACCACAGCTGCTGGATTGCAGATAAACACAGTACATGCTGTATTTGCTGCCAGAAATGTGGTGGCTTCCCTTGTTAAATTATTTATTCCAGTGCAAGGGCACAGATTTTTATGTATTTCATGCTTTTGGTGATCCTCTGTGTTTCTCTTCCCATCATACAGCCTTTCTGATAGTGAGGTGCCCAGAGCCACATGGCCATGGGGCAAGGAACCTCCCAGCAAGGAGATGCTCACAGCTCGTGGCTGGGATGAGGACATTCTCTGATGTGTAGGTATTTATTTGAAGAACGACTCAGTCGTGAGACCAGTGCAATAATCTGGAGCAGCCTTCCACCTTTTTGGTACAGTTACACTGAAATTTGCATCTGAGACATTAAAGGGCTGCTCTGGAGCTCTGCACGAGGGCACAGGGACTTTTTATTGCTCGACTTCAAAGAGACTCAATAACGGGAACGAGCCTTCAGGTAGGGAAAAGTTCTTTCTTTCCATGTGCAAAAGCGTGCCAGAGGACACACAGACATCCCTGCACACACAGAGTTACAGGGCTCTGGAGAGTGTTAAAACAGAGCAGGCTGAGGATTTTGCATCAAAAATAGTATTATTTTTGGAAGGAAAAGTCAGCTGACACAATGGCCCAAGCTGTCAGGATCTTTTAGGTTTGGGGCGGGGAGGGGGTGAGGGGAAGAAATCAAAATGAAAAGCACTCAGTTGGCTGAAAGGAACCAAAACATGGCAATTTTTGATCAGCTTGAGGCCAAAGCATGCAGGGCTTCATGAGAGGTGGAGTCTGGGTGCTGTGGACATCAACTCCAGGTCCCATCTCTGTGCACTCTGAGCAGCTGCCCTTGGACCACGCACAGGGATGGGAGCCCCACCCGAGGGCTGGCAGGGACAGGGTCCTCCCCAGTGGGCCTGTCCCCAAGGACTGGGGCTCCTGAGGGTCACATCCAATCTGAATTTGACTCAGCAGAAGAAATGTAAATGTTCCACTACACAGGCACTGAGTCATGTCCCTCCTGCATCAAAACATGGCAATAAATCTGAGCTTTCTGCATGCATGGTTTTTTTCTGGATTTTTGATTCTACAGAGCTGATTCTTTGTAGCTTGCTTGCTGCTTGGGGTGAAAGAAAGTGTTGGAAAACCATGGGAAACATTTCATTCATGTTTTAAAGTGGGGAAATTTGGGTCTTTCACATTCAGAAAAAGCCTTCTCTGGGAAATCACACGCAGCGCAGGACATCTCCTGCAATGTGCTCACAGACATCCTTCCCTGCCCTTCCTCAGGGCAAAAAAGGCTCATTTGTCTGATTCCCTGGTTTCTCTGCCATCTCTTTTGACATCAGGGTATATGGGCACACGTGCACATGCAGATGTCCATACCAGGGACCTGAATTTTCCTTTATCCCTGTGTGGGAAAGCATCGACTGCCATCACTCGTAGCAGCTGAGGGCTGCAAAGATACGGCCACACCTGCACGGGAGCACCTCTCAGAAACCTTACGTTTTTGCCCTAATCCTTTCCTCCTCTGGTTCCCAACCCATCACTGTGGGGTTCAGCCCCTAAAAGGGCATCCCTGCACGCTGGCTCCATGGACACTTTGATCTAAACAGGCCCCTCCACGGCTGCTTCCCATCCTTAAGCAAGACCCGCACGTGCCTGTAGATGTTCCGTGGACTTTTCATGTCCTGCCTGCTCTGTCCTGCACAGGACAGAGAGAGAGCCAGGGCTGAGGGCAGAGCCAGCCATTCTCCTCCCAGGCTATTTCACTAAATGGAAATAAAGGAAGCAATTCCAGGAGCCCTGTGCCAGCCGTGTCTGCAGAGGCTGGGGAAGCAACAGTGAAGGTTCTGTCTCTGGGACTCTGGTCTGGCGAGGAGCATGGAGGCAGTGCCAGAATCCTTGGAAAAATATCCAAATGAAGTCTCTAAAAGGAGTGATGGTGCTGGAAATAGGCCTGGCAGCCCGTCCTGTTTGTGGTACAGGTGAGATGGATGGTGTTACACTCAGGATCAACTCCACACTTTGCTTTTGACACTTTTTAATTGTAAAGAGAAATAAAATTAGTCCTTATCGGCCTCTTCCATCTCCTGGCTTTCCCTGCCCCTTTAAACACGCCCCCACTTTTTCTCTCGTCATTAACGTTTTTTTGAGACCCTGGGATCCTTCACACCCCGTTGTTCCGGTTTCACCTGGATAACCCCTTCTGGAAAGCTGGAACTGGAGCTGTTTCCTGCCAATTTTCTGTAGCTCTGCAGTAAACCACTGGCTCCTGCTCTGCTGTGGATCCAAACCCGTGCTAACCCCCCTGCTACCCTGCCCGAGCTCAGCCCCAGCTCCAGTCCAGGGATGCAAAGCTGGATGAGCCGTATCTGGGAGGCCCTTGCGGGGATGACGCTTTCCCAGGAGGGGACGGAGATCAGCCCTTCCCTGGCTGGCTGTTTCCAGAGGGAAGCGGCTGCCAGGTAGCGGGGTCACCTCTGCGGGTGTCGGGGTTGTTTTCCTGGTGTTCTGCGAGCAGCCCCCTGTCCCGGGGGGCTCAGCCCAGCGCTCCCACCTCCCCCCGAGGCAGCTCCCGCTGCCTGCGCTGGGAACCGCAGCGTCCTTTGCGGACTGCGGGGAAAGGATTTTAATTACCGGAGGTTTTGGCAAACTCAGGAGGCAGCAGTGGCCCCGCTGTGCTACCTCCGGGCTGGAGCATGTGCTTCGGGAATTTCCTTAGTCTGGGACGGGTCTGGAGGGTTGCTGGGACCTGTTCCCAGCACAGGGCACGGGTACAAATGCGCAGGGCAGGACCGGCGGCTGGAAGCTGCCTGAGGTGGGCAGTGCGGTTGGGCTGAGACATCCCATACCACAGCCCGAAACATTCCCTCCGAAATATTCCCTCTGAAACATTCCCTCCGAAACATTCCCTCTGCGGCTTTCTGGCCAGGAGACCCTCGGCTGTGCCTCGGGGAGGGTGGGATCTGCTGACAGCAGAGGAAGGGCAGGTGCTGGTGGGGCTGGATGTGGCCAGGCTGGTGCCGCAGTGCTGACCGAGGGGATGTGGAGGTGACACCCCGGCCAGAGGGTTTTGCCGTCAGAGCAGCCCGACAGAGAGACTTTCCAGCAGATGTTGTTTCGAGAAACCGTTCCTGTCCCTTCCTGCAGACACACACGTTTTTGGAAAGCCTTATTCCCCAGCCTGGAATGGTGCTGAGGTTAGAGAGGAGTCACAGAGATGGTCAGCACAGAGCTGGCCACGGTCATACCTGATGCCACCTACACCTTGGGGTGACAGCTTTGCCTGTAGCACATTTGCAAATACCGAGCAGCAGCCACAGCACTGGCTGAAATACAGGGGTTTTTTCCCACATTTTCTTGTTCTCATTGGCCTGCCAAGGCTCAGGGACAGGCTGGTGCAGATTGCTGTGGCATCACAGACCCATCTGACACACGTCCCCTGTACAGGACACACAGGAGAGGGATCAGCCACCCTTTAATTCCCCTGCAGGGGAGCATTTACGCCCTCGGGGCACAGCCACCACCTCCCGGCACCCATGGAAGGAAGGGCTGCTCTGATTTTGCTGCTGTATAAATGACACAGGAGGGACAAAATACAATTCCCTATATCTCTGACAAATCCTTCTCTGACAGATGAGCTCTGACCTACTTTTCAGTGGAGCCAGATGTTTAAATTTATGAATGCAGACGCACTTCCCTCAGACCTGGGAAGGAATGTTGTATTGCTGCCCATCTATGCGGCCTCTCGGGCAGAGGAGCTGGATTTCACGGGAAAATACCATTTGTGGTTCAGTCCTAAAGGTTTTTAAAGGAAAGGCAAACATGAGATCATGGCATGCCTTTCCAAAGAAAATCCCAGTGGTACGAACCAAAGAATGTGCAAGTGATAACATTTATATCAAGCTGAAAACTGCTGCTAGGAAAGAATTTCTAACCTGACTTTTCAGAGGGTCACGTTTTCACAGCTTTTGGCTCAGCACTGGTTATGACTCCTTCCCTGGGATTTAACACTTGTTGGTATCCAAGCAGAAGTTTCATGGTACAGGACACAATTTAGCAAATATTTCCTCATTCTCTCAATAAATCACAATTTCAACCATGCAAATGGCAGAGCAGCATCCCCAGGACTCCCCTCCCAAAGCAGTGATGTGGCTGTGGGTTTTCCAATTCTGCATCTGGGAAACAAGCACTATTTTGCTGCTGAACTCCTATGTGAGTTTGACTCCTTCAAAGCACCCCAGGTGGTAATACAAGTTTGCAAGAGCACCTTAAAAGTGCCAATATCCTGAAATACAACTTGGATGTGAATCAGCCAGGTCCCACTTACTATATTTGATGTAGGTACCTGATTTAGGATCATTTAATTTGCAGCTTTTGCTGTTGCTGAAGTTATTGTGATTTCTAAACTGTGAGCCAGACCATGCAACAATAGGGGAAATCAAATTTAAATACAGAAAAACGCACCAAGATACACCATCTTTCTAAGATACCTGTTCATTGTCCACAATTTCCAAATTAAAAACAACATAAAGATGCTTGGATCAGGTATGAGAATATACTGACAGGGTATGAAATCAAGGTATATAGGCCTAAAGCAAGATACTCGGAAAGATTTAAGGCACAGATTGTGCAATTTTTGTGATCTGTGGGATGTCTGATGCTGTGTGATGTCTGGGGAGAGCTCTGCCTGTCTTTCAGAGAAGTGCCACTCATGCACTGCTTATCTGTCAGATTAGCCAAAAGCTTTTCCTGCTGGAGAGAGTGAAGCACGAGCCCGGTGAACCAAGAGTAGAGAAAAATTCTTGACTTTGCTGTTGTCCAGATTCAACATGAGGAAGGAGTTCCCTCTGGCATCCTCCAATAAATCCATAAGCCTGCAGCCTGTAGCCTGCTGGCAAGGATGCTCTCCTGGGAGGGATGCATTTGGAGTTCTTACAGAGGCAGTGGATAGGGCATGCGCAGATCTTCTTTCTTGGGTGCTTTTTTATGAACATAAAACACCTGTAAGTCCATTTAATAAGGACCTTGATCCTGTCCAGGTATTAAAATGCCAAGGGCACACCTGGAGACGTGAGAATTACCTGGTTACCCTTCTCCATGGGAGAGGACTTGGCCAGTGCAGGCTTGGCCAGCAGTGCAAGCACAGAGGATTTTCTGTTCCAGGCAGCGTGGGCAGCAATTTGGACCTTGCTGGCTGGCTGCTGAGCTGGCGTGAGTTTGCCCTGCAGTTTTGGGTTTACACACCTAAAGCTTGTCCAAGGCTCGTTCCAGCTCTCTCCATCCCTTTGAGAGCAGCTGCTTTTCTTGCTGCACCTCTTGCCACAGGAGGATGGAGGAGCACGAGGAGCACAAGCCAGGGCAGGCACTCACATGCCCGGCAGCTGATCTGCTTTCCCCTGGGTGTATCGTGTTTGATGTGACACAAGGCTCACGATCCTCGTGCCGCCTCTTGCCACCGCTGTGGTGACTACACAAGTGACAGGGACTGCCAGGGGACCACCTGGGCTGCCCTCACACGGGAGCATCCTCGTCCCTCCAGAGCGGCTTTTCTGGACATACCTGAGCCTCAATAAGATCAGAAGCACCCAACCTCACCCCACAATATTCCCCAGCCACCCGCACGCCAATCTGCTACCCTCAAAGCCGTCCCTGAGGTGACACTGGCACTGGTGCCGGCAGGATAGCGAGGTTTCCACAAGGTGGCATCAAAAGACCTAGGCTTCTTCTCGCAGAGCTCAGATCCCAGGCGGTTTGGGGTTTTCGTGGGATGGCTTTTCGCAGTCAGAGCCCTCTCTGGGGAGAGGGGAACTGAGGGATTTGTCCTGGAAGGGTCAGCCGACTCTGAAAGACACTACTGCCTTCCTGGGGGCCGCAGGGGTGTTTGTCCACCAAATCTCATCAGGGAAGGGCAGGCACGGACAGCAAACACTTTGGGGGATCGCTAAGGAAATCGGTGTGCTCCCCTCCGTGCAAAAAATCTGCAGCAAGACGATTGGTGGAGAGGGAAAAGGAGTAGTGAGCAATGGGGAATGGTAGCAGGTACCAAAAAACCTAGGAAAGAATGACCTCCTAGCTTCGTCCAGGACTGATGCATCCAGATGAGGCAGGTTCGTTTTTTACAGGGCAGCAAAGTCAGAGAGAAACCGCAGGGGGAGGGGAACACCAAACACAGCCTATGAGTGAACCCAGAGGTCCTTCTCTTTACATAGTGTTAGAACAACCCCGCGGCTTTATTCACCAGGCTGGAAGATGAGGTTTGCCAGTCTTTATCCCACAAATGTCATCCCTGGGGTGTGCCCGAGCTCCTGCTAAGCTTTTTGGAGGTGACACTCAGTTCTTCACCACTCTGGGACGGGCCCGGGTGAGCCCTGGCCGAGCTTGGCACTGAGCAGTGCATCAGAAGAATGGGATCGGACCCCGAGTAAGAGTATTTGAGTAAGCACAAAACACGGCTCCGTGCTTTGTTGTGTTTGGACTGTTCTGGAGAGAGGCAGACTCCAGTGGGACTATTAAACCATTGCAGCCCTCGGAGAGACTAGAAGTCAAACCAAAAAAAAAGACGAATCGGTGACCTCGTCCTTTGGGCAGAAGCAGGAAAGGGGAATCAGCGGGAGGCTGTGTCAGACACGGGGTAAAGCAAACTGCGGGGCCCGCGCGGAATTCCTGCAGGCTCTGAGGAGACGCAGTGCAGCAGGCTGCAGTTCGGGCAATATTTAACGATATGTTGTGCGCTCCTGCCACAATCAGTGTGTCCTTCCGTGAGAGCCCGGAACGAACTCCCCTGTGGATCAGTGGGCGGGGTAGTGGTGCCGGTGGTGTCTTGGTTTGACTTCTAAAATACTTTTAAACTTAAAAAACAAGATTAGTAATGATAATTAAACAGTAAACGAAGGCGTGGCTGTGGCTGTGGGAGCTGACCGGTCGGTGCCCACGGCCCTCGGCGGCTCCCGGCTCTCACACGGTGGAGCTGTTGCTCCGCGGCAGCGCCGGGGCCGCGGGGGCTCCGCCGGCAGCGCCCCGAGCCCCGCCCCGAGCCCACCGGCTCAGCCAGGAGTTCACTTTTCTCTCAAAGACTTGGAATTTGGCTGTGCGGCACGGCACCAAGCACGGACGTACCCAAATCACCACCCAAATTTAAGGGGTTTTGTTTTTGAGTCAGGGGTTGAGTCAACGGGAGAGGTTTTAATCAGGTAGAGCAGGGTTGAAGCGGGAACTGGTGGTCAGATCCTTACCCAGAGCTTTGCCTCAGCTATACCTGGACCTGCTGGAGCGAATCCAGAGAGGCCATGAAGGTGCTGAGAGGGCTCTGAGCCCTCTGAGCAGCTCTCCTGACAGGACAGGCTGAGAGAGCTGGGGATGTTCAGCCTGGAGAAGGGAAAGGGAGACCTTATTGCAGCCTTCTAATACTGAAAGTGGGCTTACAATAACGTGGGAAAATGACTTTTTACACAAGCAGGTAGTGACAGGACAAGGGGGAGCAGTTTTAAATTAAAAGAGGATTAGAACTAAAAGATGTTTAGATTAGAATTTAGGAAGAAATTCTTTCCTGTGAGGGTGGTGAAGCCGTGGCACAGGTTGCCCAGAGAAGCTCTGGATGCCCCATCCCTGGAAAAGTTCAAGGCCAGGTTGGATAGGGCTTGGAGCAACCTGGTCTAGTGGAAGGTGTCCTTGGCACGGGGGTTGGAACAAAATAGTCTTTAATGTCCCTTTCAACCCAAGATGACTACCATTCTATGATAATTCTATTACTATCTAGGAAAAAAATGATTGCTATCTAGAGAAAAATGAAATTTTAAAAATTCCAACAGTTCCAGCTGCTCCTCCAGCTCTCCCCATGAGTTCTCCTCCCTGAGCACAGGGACCTCCTGCTCCAGCTGCCTGCCCCTGCTGCCACCTCAGCTGGCCCAGCCCTTGAGCAGCTCAGGATGGGTACGGGGAGTGTTTGTGTGGCTGATCCACGCAGTGATGATTGGTGCCAGCCTGGGGAGCCCTGCCTTTACACCGAGACAGCTCCGGAGCCTGACACTGGGCACGGGGACACAGACATAGCTCTGCTCATCCTTCATCCCACACATCTTCCATCCTGGTCCACATCTGCATGCTTTCCTGCAGCAGGAGTGCTCCGGACTCCTTTTCTGCCTGCCACCCTCAGCAGGTCTGAGGTCTCACTACTCTCCAGCCACAGATTCGTAGCTGCAAGGAGTAAGCTGGGGATCAATGGCGCCTTTAAATAGCCCTACCCAAAGCCTCTCTAAGCAGCTGGCTCTGCCAAGCAGCGATAAAACTGCCTGGCTATAAGCTTTTCTATCCAAACATTTAACATAAACATTGCCAGATAAACTCTTCCCTTCCTTTCCAAGCAGTGGAGGAAGACAATACCTCTCCCATGAGGAAGACACTGCTGCCATCCACCTGCACAGCAGCTTTCATGTGAGAGGGTCATCACAGCCCCGGCATCACAGTCCCAGATCCCGCACGCCACGGGCCAGCACTGAGCCTGGGTGCACCCTGAAATATCCCAGGCATTTTCTGAAAGGCTGCTCTGGGAAGCCAATGGGGCAGAAGATTATGCTTAAGTGCTTCCCTGGCTTGGAGCTTGTATTTACTAATAATCATAGTTAATCTCTGCCTCATACAAGTCAGCCTGCACACACATCTTGTTTAAGCTTTTTAAGATATGCTTTTGTTTACCGCAACCACCTCTGAGCCATCATTTTCTCACAAATGGCCTATGAATAATCAGTTATGTGCTATTAATGTTGTACGGCAATGTTCAGTGACAGAGGAGCAACGGAAATCTACTGGTCTTCAAAGGGAAACCTTGAATAACCCCGTGCAAATCCAAGTGTTTTCAGCCTGCTGCCAAGGCTATGAATATTGCAGATATTACATGTCTTTGTATGGTATTTGTTAAATAATTAAGATCGAGGAAGAGATTTTAGCCTAAATGGCTGCTTGAAGTTGCAGCATTAGAGACTTGCAAAATTATTGTTGGAACCCATAAACACAGGTTTGCTTTTGGATCCAGTCTCCTAGCATTTTGTATAGGTTAAGGCAGCTGTTTCCCAAAGATCATGTACAGGTTACAGCTGATCCTACCTGGAGTTGTGAAGAGGCAAAGGAAGGAAGAGATAATGAATGGACAGCAAAGTCCTGCTGGGCCAAGAAAATCCAAGTGTTTTTGGGCATCATCCTCAATGAATTTTTACATTGTGCAGAAGGTGGTTATAGACTGGGTTTTTTTGAAATATCCTCAGAATTCCCTGAGCTGGTATAGAGAAAAGTTCATTTTCATAGAATCATAGCATTGTTAAGGTTGGAAAAGACCCTCAAGACCATCAAGTCCAACTGATAACCCAGTACTGGCATGTTCATCGATAAATTATGTCCCAAAGTGCCACATCTACATCGTCTTTTGAACACTTCAGGGGTGCTGACTCCACCACTGCCCTGGGCTGCCTGTTCCAATGCCTGACCACCCTTTCAGTGAAGAATTTTTTCCTAATATTAAATCTAAACCTACCCTGGTGCAACTTGAGGCCATTCCCTCTTGTCCTGTCACTTGTTACCCAGGAAAAGAGCCCAACCCTCACCTGGCTCCACCTTCCTCTCGGGAAGTTGCGGACAGTGAGAAGCTCCTCCCTGAGCCTCCTTTTGTCCGGGCTGAACAACCCCTTGACTTATCCCCCGGACCAAACCTCCTGCCCTCCTGTCCCCTGCCTCTTTCTTTCTCTCTGGTCAATGCAGTCCCTTGGTGGTTCCAGCGAAAGTCAGGCAGGAGCTGCTCGACTCCATCAGTGCCCTGGAGAAGAGCTGCAGGATGGTGCTGAGCCAAGACCAAGCCTGTGTTTAGCAGGTTTTCATAGAATCACACAATAGGTTGAAATGGAAGTGACATTTAAAGGCCATCTAGCCATCCCTCTGTGGTGATCAGGGGTACCTTCAACCAGACCAGGTTGCTCAGTGACCTCTCCAACCTGGCCTTGAATGTTTCCGGGAAAGGGGCATTCACCGATTCTGGGCAACCTGTGCCAGCGCCTCACCACCCTCATCAAAACCAATTTCTTCCTCATATATATTCCCCATTAGTTTAAAACCATTACTCCTCGTCCTATTGCCGTTTTAAAAGTCTGTCCCTACCAGTATTTGATGTGTTAAATTCAGCAGCAGAATCCTCATCCTTTGGTGCGTTATGCAGGAAGATCTGGCTCACGGGATCAACTGAAGCCGTGGCTGGCTGGTAGGGCACCTTCACAGCTTCATATTGGGCTTTCAGGTGTGAGGGCTGCTGCCAACACCCAGGGGATTTTCACACATGCTCAGGAGCAGGCAGGAAAAATGAACTCTGGCAACTCCGTATGGTTTTGTCTTTCCCATCAACCATCTCCTGGGAAATGAGCTCCATCCTCCCCCACCTGCAGGCTGCTGGGAGAGCAAAAGCAACTTCAAGTAACCCCAAATCCTGGTGCAAGGCCAAAACTCTGGTCAGGCCCTCCCCTTTTGGTGCTGCAGCCCATCTAAGCAGGGGGGAAGCCCCTCAAGGACAGCAGCACCCACAGCCCACTGCGCTGCTCAGCCAGGCTCTGACTGTTTTTTTCCAGCAGTCACCTTTGGGCCCTGGCAGTAATCTTGAAGCATCTGCTCCAAATCATCCAGGATTACAGGAATTAACAAAAAACCCAATTAGAGACCCAGGGTCCTGCAAGCACAAATCCGTTTAGCCCTAATCCGGGCTGCTGCCCCTTCCCAAAAGGCAAAGAGATGGTCCTCGGGGGCTGGTTTTTGTGTGCTCCAGCACCACCTCCTCTCCTCAGCCTGAATTTACCCATTTTTGCCCCAGCAGCAGCACCAGGGCACGTGCTCATGTCAGTGGGGAAATGGTACACTTGGCTTTGGGCTCTGAAATCAGCTGCAGATGTGGGGGGCAGTGCCAACCTCTTCCCCTGGGCACACTCAGAGGGGCTCCCAGAGGACTGTGGATGAAAAGTGGGGTGCAAACACATCTGAATGTGCTACAGTGCCTGTCAGGGTCTGGATACCAGGCAGAGGTTCCTCCACACCTTGTTCACCGTCATGGCTATTCCTCTGTGCCACCAAGGCCATCCTCAGGGCTCTGCTATGCTCTGCACTCAACATGGACTGGGACACCTGCAGTCCCATGCTCACTTTGCTGGCAATTCAATGTGGAAATGCTCTTCTGAGATAAGACACAGAAAATGGAGTCTTTCAGTAGAGTGAGGTTAGAGACTGAAAACCCATTAGGAAAATGTCTCCCTTCCTTTGAAATCCTCTATTTCTTTCAGTGCTATTGGGGTCTTCTCCAGCTAGTTAAACCTTTCACCTGCAGCTCTAAACATCTGAGATTAAAATGCATTATCCATGGAGTGTCCCAGTGTTCCCATAAACTCTGCAGATAACACATTTTAATCAATGTTGGATCCCTCTCTCGTGTGGCAGCCTTTGCATCTGCTCATAAATTTTACATCCAGAAGACACTCATATGGAAAACAGTCAATGCTTTCATTGTTAATAATTGAATGGCAAAAACTTTGAACTAATATTCAAGAACTCAAGGGGTTTATATAGTTCTAAGAGACTGTTACAGGAGGAGATAAGCAACACTTTGTTTGCTTGCTTTTCTTCTTCCATGTGATGCAAAAATGTTCTCACAGCAGAGCTTCCAGTCAAGTGATGCTGTGACAATTAGCATCATGTTTAGGTGTGCTAAGATATGAGATCCTTTAGGTGGTAACAGCTTTCACATTTCAAAGGGAGGTTTGTGGGTGGGAAATCCTTCTCTGTCTCAAAAAGTCCCTCACTGTGGGGATCCTCCCAGGACCATGGTGTTCCGCTCTTTTCTGTCACCTCCTCCTGCTGCCAGCCCACCTCTGCGCTTGGTGTGACAAGGACAGGTGGGGGGTTGTGGAAAAGGTGTGTAGCGTTAGCAGAGGGGTCCACACTGATGCCGGTCTTTCTGTGAGCCTCACTGGGGACTAGATAAACTCCAGAGAGATATGGGGAGAGGGCCTGTTCAAGGGTGATTGGAGACGGCTGGAAAAGAGGAGGAGCAGAGAGGAGGTGACCACGAGGGTTGAAAAAAGATGATGCTGAAGCAAAGAGCACATGGACAAGGGAGGGTTTGTGATGAGCAAACAGACACTGCAGGGCAGAGGATCTACCATGACAACACCCAGGTACTTCCTTCAAGTGCTTCAGACTTGCCCCAAATCCCCTTGGTTTTGGAGTCTGGCACTTCTAATGCCTCGGTGCTGCAGGGATCCCAGTGCCCTGGGGTGGGTGGCACTCTGAGGGTGGGAGGGTGTGAGCTGGGGCTGTGGCAGGGCCACAGCTGTCCCATGAGCGTGGGCAATGTCAGGATGTCTGTGTGCTTTGCGGACACCAGGGCCATGACTAACCCACCACGTCAGCATGGCCCTCAGCTCACAGATTTCTGCATTTGGTGACTTTTACTAAAAGCTTTGTTAATCTGGTGTATCCCTGACTTAAAGGTCCATCAGCTTCCTTGGAACCTGGATCTTTCATCCTGGGTTGGTAGGAGATGCCAGCAGGATATGATCAGTCCTGACTTGTTAAGAACAGCACTCATTGAAGCACTCTTCTTGTCAATAAACATTTGCAAGATAAAAAATACAGGTAGCTCATTTTTCTAAGACTGGTTTCTGAAACTTCTCTGAGGCAGAAATGAGAGACAGGAATGACACCACACAACACCCAGAGCTGTGTACTTCCTCCATCGCCCATGAAGATGGCAGTTAAAAATAATCCTAGACTTCTGCATGATGGCTAATTTTAATTTGACTGGAGCCGTGGATGCCCCATCCCTGGCAGTGTTCCAGGCCAGGTTGGATGGGGCTTGGAGCAGCCTGGCCTAGTGGAAGGTGTCCCTGTCCATGGCAGCAGGGTTGGAACTGGATGATCTTTAAGGTCCCTTCCAGCCCAAACCATGCTATGATTCTCTGATTTTATCCACTTTGATACCCATGACGAGAGTTTCCTTCCTGCCCAGAAGGGAAGGTGTAGCCCATTTCCACAAGGTCCAACACAGTGAGAGGTACTCTGGATTTTCTTAATGCCTGGCAGAACACCCTCTTCTGGAGATATGATGCAGAACTGCAAGGGTGGAAAAAGACTTCTCTCAGGTTCTGTCATGCAGCTTGTTACAGAGTTTTTAATATCCAGGTAATTAAAGCCCTGAGAGTTGTATTCTCATGCTGTTGTAGAAGGATTTTATCTAATGGCCATGGAAGTCAACAGGAACCTGTCTTCTGGTCTTAAGATGTGTTTGGTTCCAGCTTGAATTGACAGTGAGATGCAACATAGATCTTAGCAAGTAATACTGAAGGAAAGATTGTTTATTTATTTATGCACCAAATAATTAATACCATTCTATTAAAGAAATGAAAGAAGCAATTAATTAATTATGCCTACTTTGCAATGTAATGAAGGGATCACTCTGCTCCATCACTCTTGGTGTCTTCTGATACTCAGCTTGTGCTGCCAGGCATTTCATGTCTTCTCTGAGCCTTGCCCTCATGGCTTAAATAAATATTCTAGAAGTGCAAACAAGATCAGCAATGCCAGTGTGAGCAGCTGGGCCAAGGCACTGGGCTGAGGCATTGTGCTCTCACATGTGTGTACTTGGAAGGTGAAACTCAGAAACCTCACAGTGACTGGGTCAGTCCTGTAGCACAAACAAACCTGAACAGACAAAATGTATCCCTACAACCCCATGTATGCAGAGACACATGGAGGTGACATGTGAACAGCCAGCTGTAATGCCTGGAAGGCCGTGAGGGCCTTGGCAAGGTGACTTATTCATATCAAAGCACAGGAAATTGTTAAATGCAATAAAGATATCAAGTGAAAATCATGCTGCAGCACTGCTAAGAACAGCCTTTCTTCTGTCACCCTGCCCCACACAATGTGGGTATGATCCTGCAGCCCCTCGATGCTTCCTGGCACCACAAACGTCCCACTGACTGCAGCAGGACTGTGGGGAGGCTGAGGTCTGCTGATCATGAAGGTGACTGTGCAGGATCAGGGCAGCACACGGTGACAGATCAGTCCTGCTTCTGCAGTGCAGGAGAGCAGAAAAAAAAAAAAAAAAGCATTTTTGACGGAATAGTTGAAGCAGTGGGAATTACTGAACCAGTGTTACACTGTCCATGCAGCTTGCTGAGTTTGCTGTTGCCAGCAATTCAGATATTGTCCAAGCTGTCCTGCTCATCAGTGCATGAACTCTGAAAACACTTAGCCACTACCAGCTCTGTGCATTATTTCAGCTGGAAGAACCGTGGTAGGTAAAGCAGCGATGATGGATCTAAACGATAATAAAGTCTCCCTGTTGAAAATTTAAAGTGCTATACAACTATTTTTAGTGACCTCTCCAGCTGAGATAATGCAGAAAGCTAACTAGATGTGAACATCCATCTTAGGCGAATTGATTCTTGCAGTTTGCAAACCAAGGTGAACCGTAGAAGGTTAATGTTCATGCTCCAATACAAGAGATATCAGCTATATGAAAAGTTGTATACTGTACATGTAAAGTAATAACCTATTCAATGGCTAATGTGGATGCAATGGTTTTTTCCTTCCCCGAGCATGTTTATTTCCATAATGGACATTTAGTTTAGACAGAACACTAAGAGCTCCCTCCGTCGCAGCCTCCTCCCTCTCCTCCCTCTGTGTGTGTAGAAGTGTGTGATGTGTGTGGGCATGAGAGAGGGAGCAGAATCTGGTCTTAATTCAGGAAAGTGAACATGCAGGCATTCAAGCATGGCCCAAACCTAAGTTCTTGGCTCAGCAATTTCAAATTCAGGCTTTTAAAATGAGGCAACTGCATTTTGTGGCTTTCTAAGTAAAAGAGCTGAGCACCAGCAGCTCTCTCTCTGCAAGGAGACGGAGAGCACTGGGTGCTTTTGCAAAAATGCAGCACATGTTGCAAAATGCAGCACATATTCCAGGGCTGCTACAGCAAATTCTTTGCTTCTTAGAGCTCATTTATCTCAGAAGGGCTCTACATCCAGCAATGCAGCCTGCTGCCCTGCCCCTCCAAACCCTCAGATGGCAATTAGCAACATCAATAAGTAATAGAACAAACACTTTGTCTCTAGAAAAACAAGCCGCAGGCAGAGCAGCTCATTCACCTTACTCTGAGACTGGGCTACAAAACTTAATTTTTTATATTTCACCTGCTTAAAGCACCGGTCCTACAAACACTTAATTTTGAGATGAGGCACTTGAAAGCCAATGTGTGATGAAGAAAAGGTGAAAGGCAAGACCTGGTAAACAACGCTATCCATCAAGTCTGGTGCACAACAAGGATGCTGCTGTGGGGAAGATTTTTAGCAGAGTTCCTGTGGCTTATCTGTATAGCAAAGAGACTGTGATTTTCCATCAGAAGCAAAGCCTAAAGAAAATGGCAGAAAACAGCTAAAATACTGTAATATGAATGTTTATTAGCATTGACTTGTAATAAATTGAAATATTACTGGGGAAAATAGCTTTAAAAAATTGAAAAATAATGAGATCCACCAAGAAGCCATAAGCTTTGTGCTCTTAAGTAGCAATGTGGCTCTAGTATTGCTTCAGGAGCCATTCCCTGCAGAAGACATCCCGCCACTGGAGCCCTGAAGTCCCTCTGACCCACAAGTGACCTGCCACATGAGTCTGCCAGGAAACACTCCAGCAGTTTAAGCTTAACAATCAAATTGGTTTGCATCACTCCTTCAGCACTTGGGGCTCTCAGGGGATAAAAAGGATCACCGACTGAGTGGGAACAATACTCACAGAAATCAACTCTGTCCTCAGGAATCTCCTCTTGCTCTGCAGTCAATAGGCAGAGACGAGCCTTGGCAGACAGTGAACTTGATTAGAGAGCTGATCTCGGTTAAAACTGCCTAGATCTCCTTGCTGCTAAGGACAGAGGGGGAGGAGGGTGGGGCCGGCTCTCCGGGCAACAGAGCCAGATTGACAGGGCTGGATTACCGTGCCAGTGCAACCAGAGTGGGATTAGGCACCCTGAGCCACCTACCTGAGCACTGCTCTCTCCCACTGACCACACGGCAGCCCCTGGAGATCAACCCCCTCCATGTCAGTTCTGGGGACATCTGTCCCCACGGTGACTCTGGGGACTAGCTGCTGACCTGCACTAGCGGAAGGTGCAGTAGAGAAAGTGGTTGCAAGCCAAGGTAATTTTGAAGAACAACCCATAAAGTCTTCAAATTGACTTAAGAAACAACCTGACCTGAAGAGCAGTTTACAGCATAAATGTCCTGATAGAGCTGTTTACGAGAAGGCTTTTCTCCCAGGCTGCAGACACAGTGATTTGCTCCCTGAAGAATTGTTGTGTGTTCTTGTGTTTCTTCCAGGTGCCTGAAAGACACTGGAGCTGTGTGTCCCTGTGTGTGGCTGGTGCACTGTACATTTAATGGGGAATTACCCTCCCATAAAAAGTTCCAGAAGAAACGCTCTCATTCCATCCTCAGTTACCTTGGTATTACAATTAAGTGTTATGAAAGCATTTCAAGAATTGCTTCTGAAAAAGCACATGCATTTCAGTCAGCGAAATTGGGAGGAAAGGCTTTGTCCTGAATGGAACCACTAATGGCTTTGAAAGAAGATTCAGACCAGCAAAAGGCTTCCAGATGAAAAAAATTCAAGTCCTGCTCTGCCGTTGTAGAGCTCTCTTTTGAAATCAACAGGTCTTGGAAAAGAGAAGGTGGTGCTGGGTTAAAACTTCCTGCTCGTCCTAGAGAAGCCCCAAATAGTGTGTCATTGGGGTTACTATGGAGTTATTGAATAAAGGCTGAGAAGCTTGTTCTGCTGATCAATACCTGTGTGTGCGTGCAGATCTCAGCAGTGGCTGTTTATCTCTTAGAGGCTCCACTCTGAAACCTTTATCCAGCTTTTGTGGAGTTTTCAAAGGGGTTGAACTTCCGAGACCAGTGCAAATAAGATGTGGTTGCTCAGGACAAATAGACGCTTCCATTCTGCTCCTACCTCTAGATTATGATAACCTCTCTTCTCACATCTTTGCTTTATATTAGACTGCTAAAAAAAAAAGAGAAAAAAAGAGGGTATCAGCAGGAACAGCTTTAAATGGAAATAAAGAGATGTGTCTAAATCCTTTAGGCTGTTTGGGATGTCTCAAGTGATTTAGTCTGGCTGTATCTGTACATTAAAGCATATGAGGGCACTGAGGTTCATCACTTATCCTATTAAAACGTTAGAAGAGTCCCTGGCTCGGGTTTGCCTCAGACCAGGCAGAGCTGTCTCACACGATCCCGAGGGAAGAGCTCAACAGCTAGCACGGCATGCAGAGTCTTCCCCATGGACACAGCCACCTTACTGGGAGGGTGAGGGGGCTGAAAATCACGGAGCAGTGCCCCCACCAGCAGGCAGCAGTATCAGGACATTTAATAGCGCAGACACGGCAGAGCGTCTTCCTGCCCCATGGCAAGTCTGCACAGCGACAAAAAAGAAATAAAACCCTGCCAGAGGTTTTCCTGTCGGGAGCGGGTGCTGGATGAAGGTGTGCTAGGGAAAACAGAGACCACCCTATATGTCTGGCCTCCATATGGACACCTTCCTGCTAAGGCTGTCCTAGAAGCCTGAAAATGAGCTGCAAATCCAGATTTTGGGGATAGCGAGCTGCAAGTCTTGTCTGACACCATTTATTTGGCTGCACGGTGGGGAGGAAGTCCTGGAGGTCCCACCAAGCCCCTCCTTGGGCTTTGCTGGAAAGGAGATGCTTTTCCCTCAGCAGTAAGTGGGGAGGGTGAGGATCCCATCCCGCCCATGCTGGGTGTGAGGGTCACCCACGGAAGTGGGTTTAGCTCAGCACTGTGGGACAACCCCAAGATAAAAGACAAGTCCCCCGGGTTTTACTCCATACAGTGAGAGAAGAGCCTGTAAAGGGAGAGCACTGGGTGACTGGCACAATTTTTAGGATTTCTGGGACAGAAGCAGTGGAAACAGTGGTGAGGGCTGATTCTCTGGGCTGACTCCAGTGGAATAGAATGGCATCAGCTCTGCCAAGTGTAAGGAGAAAATTAACAAAGTGTGGAGCATTATGGGGGAACAATGCCTCTCTCCCACCTCCGGGAAGAGGCAGAGAGCACAAATATGCGAACCCACTTTGCTTTTACAAGGTTTGAAGCTGGAAATTTCCTTCCAAACTGTATTTCTTGCAGGGGAAGGTGTGTGCCAGAGAGGCCTATGTCACAGATCAGAATGCAGCGAGGTTAAAATGAGCTTTCTAGGGATTTTCTGCAATTTGAGGGAGTTTAGGCTGGATGCAGCTAGTGATGAAGGAAGTGAAGCCTTTTCCTGGTCTTTGACTGGGGGTCTTGCAGCCAATCCTGACGGAAGGGAACATAAATCCACGGGCTTTTTCTGTCACCCTGGTGCCAAGAATAAATGCTGATAGAGTGCAAAGTGCTGTAAGCCTCGGAGGATCTAAGATGAAATGTTTCTTCCCTGGATCCCCAGCTAGGTCTCATCCTCTGGGCCCCCCTCATGGGGGCACACCAAGGTCAGCCCAGGATTCAGGCTCCTTTGGGGTGCTGGGGCTGCAGGGTAGCCTTGGGGAAGGTCCAAGGGAAAGGACAGGTCAAAGTTTGGCAGCTTCTGCACCGCACAGTGCCCTTTCCTTTAGGCCTCTGACACCTCCATCCTCCTCTCCAGCAAACATATGTGGATCTTCTCCTGGAGAAGAAAGAAATAACAGAAACATGGAAAAGCCGGTGCCTGGCACTGCTGAGAGGCGGGGGCAGACGTGGCTGGGGAGTATTACTCTCTCTCTCTCACGGTATTACCCCAGCAGCAGCCAGGGGTAACTGGATCTGCGAGAGTCTGATCCTCCCAAGCCTTTAATTGGATGCGTGAAACGTCCGAAATGCGGCTCACTCTCCTGCTTCCCACAGCTATGACACACACAGGCTCTTCTTGTCACACAAGGGTGTTTCCCCCCGAACCCAGCCCCTTCCTGCATCTCCCAGCACCCAGCTCCAGGCAAGCAAGCCAAAGCTGACTCTTTGCACAGGAGCCCTCCCAGACAAGAGAAATGCTGGTGGCGGTGCAATATTTGATAGATTTCCAGACACCCACTTTTTCTGTTCTGCAAAGAAAACGCCTTGGTTAGACAAGCGGCAAAGGGCAGTGGCAGAACAAATAGGGAACAGCCCCTTTCGTGAGACTGGGCTGTGGGATGGGGATGGGATGAGCGCTCTGCAGGGCTTGTGCAAGCTGGAGAGCGAGGATGGGCATGCAGGGAGCACCCACATGGGCCAGGCAGCAGCTGGGGCAGTAACCCCAGCCTGGAGAGGCTGGTGTGGCTTTTCCAAGGCTCTTGCATCCCCCAGCCCTTCCTCCACCCCCATTTCCACTGCAAGCAGAGCAGTCCTCCTCTGCAATGTGGGACTGGGACAATGCTCCCTGGATAAGTGGGCCTTCTGTCCGCAGAGCAGGCTCTCCCCAACCTGCAAGCCTTTTCCTTTTTCCTTTTTTTCTGTTGTTGTTGCAAAGGTTTTTTTTTTTTGGGTTTTTTTTTTTTTTCTCTTGCAAAATCAATTTACGGATAGCTCACTCATTTTTCCCCCTTGCAAACTTATTAGGTATTCAGTCCCGGCGAGCACTCGTAAGCATCCTTTGTCCCAGGGAAGGCTGGAGACCTCTTCATTAGCAGTGATTACCTCTGAGCAGTTTGACAGCCTCCCAGCCCGCTTACAAGACTTTCCCATTCAGCTCTGCCCGGGGCTGCCCCGCTTCTCAAAAGAAACGGAAATATTCAAATGTTTCTCCCCCGTTGCCAGCTGAAGAGAGGAAAAGCTGTTTCTCTTCTCCGCCCTCCCCATTCACTTCACTTTCGATACAATATTTTCCGTCTTTGTTAAAGCGGAGAGAGAGGGGTCGAGGCAGACTTTTTTGTGACCCTTTTCGGAGCATTTTGTTTAATGTAAATACAAGCTCCTTCACTCTTATCCGTTTATAATTATCATTATTTTTAAAACAACCAGATGCTCGGGAGGGCGACGGCTTGGGCTGATCTTTAGGGGAAAAAAATTGCTGAAAATGCCAGGGGAAGGGCATTCACTTCCAATAAAGGAAAGGAAGGGGCAGAAGGAAAAAAAGCAAATGGTGGGACGGGGTGGGGAAACCGCGGTTTTTAATTTTGGGTCTTATTGGTCCAACTAAAGGCGCCGGCACAGCCCCACGGCCCCGGCCCCCGCGGAGCTCCGGCGGGGAAGAAGCGGAGCTGGAACACTCTCGGTTCTCCCGTTCGCCCACAGCAAACAAGGCCGGGCAGCGGGGCTGCTCTTCCCGCGGGGGCTCCGTGCTCTTTTCCCCGCCCCGGCCACTCTTTCGGAAGGGGTTGGTTTGTGCTCTTGCCGCCAGCATCCGCGGGAGGGTCCGTCCACTGCCGACTCGGGAGATCCCGCACTCTTCATGACACTCAAACCCTTTGTCGAAAGAGACAATGTCAACCCCGCTGCCTATTGTCCAAATTCCAGGTGTTTTTTTAGTTGGAAAGAAATCCCACGTTAGCAGACGCTGAGCGCATGTGCTCTCCGCTCTCTATATCTTTCCGAAAGCTTTAATTCCCCAAGATAAGCGCTGCTTCTCTGCCCGCAGAAGCCGACGGAGAAATTGAATCCGATTCACCGATTCCCGGGGAAGAAAAGAAATAAAGAAAGAACACGATGTATTTCAGCAGATTCCGTTTTGAGAACACCGCTTCTGCACCCAAAACAACCTCGTGGGTGGGAAGCACTGCTCATCAGCGAACCTCAAACCCAAGGTAAACCCCCAACTTCTTTTGACGCTTAAACAGCAAAACCGAGCTCTTCTTGCACGGCTTAAATCCGGTGGGGTTCAGGAGGCAACAAACCTCAGGGTTTGGGGTGCAAAGTGCGCTCCGGCCCCTCCCGTAGGTGGGCGCCCCAAAGGCAGGTGGAGACCCCTACTCTGCCCCCGCTCCCCGCCCTGCGATCCGACCCTTCCGCACTCCTTAAATGTAAATTATTTGCCCGTTACACCCCACCGAGGTAAATAGCTGTTTGTAAATCGACTTGAAAAAACAGCTAAAAAATTCCTGGTACCTGTCCCATCCCTGGAACAGTCTGTAAGGAAAACAGAGGCACATTCATCTGGAGATGGAACGCAGGTTTAGGCATCGGAGGTGTTAACGCCTTGAATCCAGGTTTTATATTCAAACTTAGAGGAGGAAAAGTCACTGCCGAGACGGGAATATACCTCCCGATAAATGGCAGCAGGACTGAATTAAACCATCGCGGAGCTGAAATGCCGCTGTGCCCCCCCGGCCGCTGCCCTTGCAGGCAGCCGGAGCGGAGCTCGAGCCGGGGCATCTCCCACTCCCAGCGCTGCCCGGCTTCCCCTAGTGCCAGGCTTCGGCTGCTAAATAAAACGAGCCGAGCAATCAGCTTACCGGGGAGGCATCTCTCTGAGGACAGGGAAGTAAACGCGATGAGACCGAGAAGACAAAAAAAGCACAGCTCAGGCGATTTAAAGATCAATGTCAAATTGTATAATATAAAATCCTTCTGCTGGGGAAAAAAGCTTAGCACGCTCCTTGGACCTGGCGTTTGGTCTCCTCCAGCAAAACTGCCGCAAAACAAAGAGAGGGAGGCGGATGGTGGGGACAGCCCCTGGCACATCACAGGGGTCGCGATTTGGGGTAATTTCGCCCCCGTTATGGCCTTTCACCGGCGTGGAGAATTGTTAATTCCCCATCTTCTCTTCACCTTTGCCGGGTGAAGAAGGAAGCTTAGCTTCCCGGCTGGGCTGTGCCCCAACAATTTCTCTCCATAATATAATTTTTTTTCCTTCCCCCCCCCCCTCCTTCTCAGAAAATTTGCCTCCGGTAATCCCCAAAGCTTCAGTCCTTGGGAGAGAAGAAGCTGCGGCGACGCCACCTCTTTCTCTTCCTCGGGCACCCGCATCCCCCGCCAGCCCCGTTCCCGCTCCTCTCGCCTCATCCCGGCTCCTCCCGGCTCCCTGCCTGGCAAAGACATCAGCCCCGGTCCCGGGGACCGGATAGTTCGGTTCCCGCGAGCTGCTGCTGAAATACCCGTGGCCTCGGAGATCTGCTCTGCGTAAACTGGCGGGCTTGAGACCGACACCGTCATTTCAAAGCAGATGCGAGGGTCGTTCACCAAATATTTTATTATGGTTTTAGGCTGCTTCATACAGTTTCGTCCTGCACATGCTCTACAAGTCACCTGTGCACATAGAGAACAAGCCAAAAATAATAATAATTAATAATAATAATAGAAAAAAAATCTACCATAGCAATCCCTTAAATAAGTAAATAAACATTATATATATATAAAAAAACCCTTTAAAGTAAAGCAAAACCCAAGCAAAAGAACAGCGTCTTTTCAACATGAAACAACCCTGCGGGATAAGGGCAGGGGCTCAGACATTTTGCAACTTGGCATTCGGTTTTTCGATGATTTTTTTTTTAATGTTTTCTGGCCTTTCTTTAATTATTTCTTTTTAGGCATCAATTCTGCAAATCCTTCGAAATAAAGGCGACAACGATTTTAACGACGTTTTTTAATGCAGTCTACTGCGGGGCTGGGAGGGAGGCGCGGGCGGGCCGCCGGGGAGCGCCCCGTACCCCGCGTTCGGCGCCCGCGCCGGGCACTGCCAGCCCCGCCGCTCCGGCCGTGTCGGTAGGCACCGGTGAGCCGGGCCTCCCGCTCCCCCCGGTTTGCCATGGCGGTGGTGTCAGATGTCACATTCACTGTCGCTGGATGTGATGGAGATGGCGGAGGTGGCCGCTTTGCTGGAGAGGCTGGCTGCGGGGCTGGAAGCGGCCCCCACCGCCTCCCCGCCGCTCTCCTCCTCCGCTTGCAGCGAGCGCACCGAGCCCTGCGTTAGGACCTGCTGCTGTAGCCTGCAAGGAACCGGCACACACAGCGTCACCGCCCGCTCTCTGCACCCTGGCACCCGCCGACAGCCCCCTGTGTACCCACCAGGGGCTCCCCCGACCGGCACCCCCACGCCGCTGCCCCCGACCTCCGGCTCTCACCAGTTACACCAGCGATAGGAGCGAGGAGAAGCTGGGTGGGCACCCAGTTCCTCAGCTCTGTCTGAGAAACCGCGTGCCCACCCTAGGGTCAGCCCCGCTCCTCGGCTGGCACACCCAGGGGAAGGCTGTCCCCCTCGTCCGCAGCCTGCCCCCAAACTGGGCCTCATCTCAGGGGTCAGTAATTCCCTGCGGCAGCTCCCGGGCGGCGTCTCCCCTCCGGTAGGCCTTACATCTTCCCTCAGGCGACAAAAAAAGGGCTCCGGGTGACACTATCCACGTCCCCGAGGAGCGACAGCCTGGCTGAGGGGTGACAAGGGGAATTTCCCCTGCCCCAGGATCCTGGGGAGGAGATGATGGGGGAACTCTGCTGCATCCCCTGCTTGCCGGGGAGCCTGCTTGTGTCACTAGCGCTGGGATAACACTGCTCGTTTAGAGCCGTGATTTTGTTCTGTAACATATATATTTTTTTAAATTATATTTATATGTTGTATTTCTATTATATATTTATATATATAAAATGGAAATAAGAACAATATCCCAAGGAATGTTCCCGGATGGCTCCGGCGGAGGAACAGGACACGGCGGCTTGTGGCAGGGCCCGCAGAGGGCATGGCCGGCTCTTCTAAGGATGAACATATCTCAAACCGGTATTTATATATCCGGGCAAAACTTTGAAGGGGGTTTGTCTCCGCTAAGCCCCTGAACATGGCCCTTCTGCTGCCAGCACCAGCCGGAGGCTCCAGGCAGCCCCTCTCCTGCTTCCTGTGTCCCGCTCCCCCACAGGCTGCCAAGAGGGAGCCCAGGGCGGGGATCCTTCCCTATTAAAACGAAGTCATTAAAAAACCTTAGTGTTTTCCCGCTGCTCCTGCTTTATCTCGCTGCATTTCCCGGGGAGAAATCTCGAGGGCTCGTTTCCCCCATCCTCTGCCGGCAGTCTCGCACCTCCTCCCCGCAGCCTCCGGCCTCGGCGGGCGGGGGCGAAGCCTCCCTAAAGGGGAACCTGTGTCCCGACGGGACGGGCAGCACCTTACCTGTTCTTAGCGGCTGCTGCCCTGTCCCTTTGCCTGCGGTTTTTGAACCAGTTGCCCACTTGCGTGGGGGTAAGTCCCGTGGCCTGAGCCAGTTCCCGCTTTTTGCTGGGGTTGGGGTAAGGGTCCTGCAGGTACCACTCCCGCAGCAAATGCCTCGTCCGCTCCTTGAAGCAATGTGTCTTCTGCTCGCCGTCCCAGATGGTGCGGGGCAGCGGGAACTTCTTCCTCACCCGGTACTTGTCCACCGGCCCCAGGGGTCGGCCCCGCAGCTTCTCCGCCTCCTGGTAGTGCGCTTCCAGCCAGAGGGCTTGCAGTTTGGCGTGGGACTCCTTGGTGAACTTGTGGTTCTCCAGGATGTGGTAGAGCTCCCGGTAGTTCCCCGTGTGGAAGGCCACGATGGCCCGGGCTCTCAGCACCGACTCGTTCTTGTTGAGCGCCTCGCAGGCCGCGGGGGCCACGGGCAGGGACCAGAGGAAGCGCCCCAGGCGCTCGATGTCCCCGCTCTCCTCCAGGGTCTCGCATACCCCGGCCACCTGCTGAGGGCTGAAATTGAGGATGGGCAGCTGGAACATGGAGGCGGCGCCGGGCTCCGCTCCGCTCCGCTCTCCGCGCACCCCCGGCGATGCCCGCCGCCACCGCGCACAGCCCCGCGGCGGGGAAGGGGCAGCCGCCCCGGGGCCGCCCCTCGCTG
>VZTF01008313.1:46864-167801 GCA_013397755.1 Cnemophilus loriae
TCTCCTCTCCTCTCCTCTCCTCTCCTCTCCTTTCCTCCCATTCAAGCCCTTTAAATATTACAACTTCTCCCAGGATGAGGACGAGGGTTGTCACGAAAACACTTATTCAGCAGAAAGCAGGAATGAGGACAATTCGCGGGGCTGGGGGAGGTGAAGAACCACGGTCAGATATCCTGAGGTGTCTGAATGTTTCCGGGGCTGAGTCCGGGAGAAATCCTGTGCCTCGGCTGGCCTGGGCGCTGGCACTGAGCTGGACTCCAGCCCTTCCTGGAGGTGACTCGCTGTGGTTGAAGGCTGTTCGGGAATTGGGGTTTCTCTTTTCTTGTGAGGGAGCTCCTCCGTAGCTTTGGGTACAATGCGGGAGTCAGGCACCACCCCGGGCTTGGAAACAGGGCTGGGGCCACGGCTGAAGGTGAGCATCTGCCTGGGCTCCAACATTACAGCACTGCTTCAAGGACCAAGTTTATCCCAGAGCAGCTTCCTTGAGGACAGGAACCTTCCATCCCTTATCTCGATAAATCAGGCAGTGACACTTCCCTGCTTTCTTCTGGGGGTATTTGGGCGGGTGTCTCCAGAGACCTTCCCAAACTCGATCATAGGTACTGCTAGCGGCACTGGGTGCCCTGTCCGCTCTGCGGGGAAGGTCCTGGGTATCCATCAGCTGATACAGCCGGCAATCGGGGCTGGGGGGAGCCGCCAGAACACAGGAGAGGGGCATGGAGCTCGACGAGAGGTAGCACCGGGGCCCTGTGCTAACAGGATGATGGGCTTGGGGGTCTGCCAGCAGTGGGGAGAAGGTTTGGGAGCCTTTTGTGAGCCCTGACTTGACCACTTTTCAGAGTAATGCAACCCATTCATCATTGATTAGAGATGATACTATGAAAGAGCCCTTCCTGCTTGTCATCGATAATGAAAGTGGTTGTTTACGGCTTTGGAGCTAGTTGGGGACTTTTTAGAGGGATTCTGTTGGAAAGCAAGAGAAAACAAGACAGAACCAGCGGGATACAGAATTCCCTTTTCTGCAGTTTCAGAAGGCGTTTTTTTTGGTGAGTGCAGGGTGATAATCTCGGGTTGGGAGTCCTGATAATAAATAGATGGGTAAAGGAGCTCCCGGGCCCTGCCAAGCCCCGGTGGGGACAGGCCCTAGGGGGAATTAACTGTGAAGTCCCTGCCGGCTTTATCCAAAGCCTGCTGAACTGACTGACCACCTTCCGGGTGAACTGGGGTCCTTGGATCTGTGGGAACCTCAGTCTCCCGTGGCACCGCTACTTAACCGGGACACGGGGAGGTGTTAATTAGCATCCCCGAAGTTAACTGCTACTCTGCTGTTAAATTCCCATTTCGAGAAGTTTAGAGGGTCTTTAAGGAATTGCTTAAGGCAGGACAAAGCTTTGAAGCATTTCTACTTGGGAAAACATCTTATGTTTTGGGAAGACGGAGTGGCAAATGCAGAGCCTCAGGGGCATCTAGGAATTAGAGTATCCCTAGGGAGCAGGGCGAGGGGGTGGCTCTCGCCCTCCGGGACAGGCACGGAGATAGGTGGGATATGTTCCTGGAGGGGACAGAGCCTCACCACCAGCGGGGTGCACGGAGCAGAGGCTGCAGACACCTGGATTCCAAGAGAACACGTCTCTTTCCATATCCCTCTCTTTTTTGTTTCCCTTCCTCATGTCTGACCTGAAGCCAGGTAGGTCAGTTATTTCTCTTTGAAGCCGCATTTCTTGTTGGTAGAATTGACTGTTCTGAAAGCAGCATCGCATCTGACTGACCCCTGGGCTGCAGCTGGCAGAGAGAGTTTTATGTGTGTCTCTTTCTTCAGTCCCGTTTCTATTTCTCTGTCCTTTCTTCTTTCATTGGCCGATGTTTTTTTCCCCCTCCATCTTGTACCCTACCTCCCAATATATTTTCCTTTGCTTATTGATAATCTTAAATCCATCCTCTGCCTCAGTAATCTCAATAGGGAGCAAAAAACAACCAAATGTGGAGGCAAGCATCATGTACTAGTTTCTTGCACGCCTGGGCTGTGCATTTTTGCCTTGTAATGCTGCAGTCCCATAAACAAAAAAAACCGCACACAATTTCGTGAGCACAACTTGTGTTGAGGCGAGCGACGGCATCCCGCAGCATCCTTAGTGTGAAGCACTGCTCCGGGATGAGAAGGGAGATGCTTTAATGCCTTTTTAAACTATCTGAGGGCCGGGCCCTTGAGGGATTGAGGGAAGGAGGATGTAGTCCGATTTCCACCAGCTGGGTCAGCAACACGAGTGGGACCTGGAGGGTTGGATAAAGCACGTTACACTCTGCAGCTCCTTATTTTTGTGTCACATCCCGGAGCGTGTATGTGTGTAATTAACTCTCCGTAGGTTTTTCCAGGCGATGTCCCGTTCTAAGCGGCGCTGCCTCGTCTCCCCGCCCGGCCACCGCCCGCCTGCGCGCTGCCCCCGGTAGATGGAGCATCCTCATCGCTTTTCGCCCGCAGCCCTCAGAAATGTTGGTCTTTCCCTCATAAATCCCACTGTTCAGGCAAACGGGTGGTTTGGAGGCACACGCGCCCCGCCGATGTGTCCCTGAGGGAGCGGAGCGCCGCGGCCGCCGGCGATAAACCCGCCCGGCCGGGCGCTGCGGTTGTTCCGTTGGGTGAGCGGGCTCAGCCCCTTCTCCCGGCCGCCGAAGGTGCTTCGGGCTTGCCCGACCGCGCCGGCTTCCACCACCCCCGGCACGGAGCGCGGCGGGCAGGTGGCACCTGCCGCCCTCTCCGCACCCTTCGGCGGGGCTGAGGTGCCCCGGGACGGGGGGGCTGCCCCGCGGGGCGTGGCCGGCGCTGAGGGGCAGCGTCCGGCGGTGAGGGGGGCTCTGGCCCTTTCGCCTGATGTCCTTGGGTGAGTCTTTGGACGGCTCCTCGCCCTTTCTCTTCTGGCAGCGCCCGAGACGATGAGGGGCCGCCGCGTCCTGGTCGCTTTCCCAGTGCGGGTGGCCCTCCAAAGGCAGAGGGTCCCCTGAGCGCCCCGGCCCCGCTCTCAGCCCTGAGGGACTTGCCCCCTGTTTCTCACGCCGCCATTTTGTGGCGCTCCTCCGCAGCCCCTGTGGTTTCCCTCAAATTTTTTCTCTTTTGACAAAAATAATTTTAATTTTTAAATCCCAGGACTTTAGGGAATAATCTGCAGCAAAATCCTTTTGTTTAGTATGCGCCGAACTAAATAAAATGTGGCAATCCAGTGGGTGCTTGGTTCAGGTCTCTTCACGGGGTTCAGGTCTCCTCACGGGTTTCCTAAAACGGCGTGGTAAAAGAAGGGCAGAGGAGCATAAACAACACAACGAGAGGCACATTTTTATTTTATTTTATCAACAGAGGTAAAAAGTTACGAAATGTAAGCTCTTCTAAATTTCAAGAAGATTCAAATAACCAGTCCCTTTACAGTCATAAACAGTAATGAATGGCACGGAAGGAGCACAGGTTTGCTCTCAAAAGAGCCTCGCTAAAATGAAAATTATTCACATAGAGCCAACTGGAATTGATACTGTTTCACAGCCCACAACTGGGAGAATCCAGATGTGGATTTTAAGGAAGATATTTACTTCACAATTTATGGATATTTTCCACCTTTTGATGAAGAACCTGGCTGTTGCCAGATGGATTATTGAGAAGTGGCATTATTAATGTTAGTGCTATAATGGCTTGAGACCACATCAGGCAGTTTGCTTGTGGGTTCTGCACCCAACACAATCTTCTAATATATGAAACTTTATTGCCGCGATTGCATTCCCTGTAATTACATTAATGCCGTGCAAAAATGCAAAATGCATAATAATACTTTTCTCCTGGTGGCATTCTGAATAGCCTCATTAGAAAGAATAGATGCAGTCCGAAGCTGGTTTACCCAGTCATGTGCATATTTCTCTTCAACAAAAATATCAGCCACATAGGAGAATCTCCTCTGAATTTGTCACCCTGAATTGGCTAATGGTTGCTACTTTTCTGCAGTATGTCCAAGAATCAGTCTTTGCTGCAGTCATATCCTGGAAGACATCAGATGTCAAAAGTTTGTCGCAGGCTGGTGTTACCTCCTGTTTTTAAAATCTGCAAACACCATATATATTACCAGTGCCATTGAAGCTCTCAGCCCTTTCTACTGGTCACACCTGTATCCTCTTAATTCACAGCACAGAATAGCATTTGACATTTGCAGTTACACCACTTCATTTTAACAATACCAGAATAATAAATATTTTATATATGCATGCTTTCAGAGGCACTGTTTTCTGCAACTTTACTCTTTTCGTAAATTTTATTGTAAAACCACAGTAAGAAAAGATAAACACTTTAGTTCTCTCTACAAAAGCATTAGTAGTCTTCTACAAAAATATTCAAAAGGTAAAATTGTTTGTATTTTTATGTGATAATATAATTGTCTCTATCTTAATAATATACAGCTGTACAGTCTGCTCTATTGATGAACTTTGTGCTGCAGTTTATAAAACAATAAATAAAATTTCTTTGCCCCAATATCTTTCAGTTTTTGTGGGGAATTTCAGAAAAGAAGCTGACAAACACAGTTAAACTGTTTCTAGAGAACAGCTTTTTAATACATGCCCCAGACTAATTTTTTTTTTTTTATAGTAAGGAATTACTTTGGATTTTCTTTCACAGGGTGTGAAAGCAAAAGTATTCTGCCTTGATCTGTGGCTCAAGGTAGTATTTCTTGGTACTTTTCTTAGTGTTTTCAGAAGATTTTTTATTTGCCACCTTAATCGTTTCCAGGCACTAGGAACTAGGATTTCAATCTTTTAAATACATTTGGTAAAACTATTATCTCTTTCTCAGAGTTTTTATCACAGCTTGTGCTAATCCAGTCACTTGGATTAGGTGTTCTGATCCTCCCCTAACTATTAGACAAATTCATTTCTGTCAAACACCCAGCATTTTAAACGCTGCCTCCGCCCCCTCCCGCTCCCACAGCCCCAGTGCTGCAGGATGTAGCCTTAATGCCACTTTAGTTAAATTCTGCAATTGTTTTCTATTCCACTTTATCCTGGATTAGGATCTCATCCTCATCACCAATTTGTCGTGGCTTTGCTTCTCTCACAGTGTGATGGCGAAGCCGCTGTGGCACGGTTAAAGTCCGGACAACTTCTCTCACTGTTAATGCACCTGAGCTAACGAGCTGTGTCCAGAGCGTCCTGATGAACGGTGTTTGCATCTCTTTTAGAGATCTCCATCATCCTCCATCTCTTTAAAAACCTGTAACTGAATTTCTGCATGTAGCAGCACAGTATAAACAGAAGGAAGAATTTATAACAACTCGTTTTGCACTTTATGAGAATTCTGTCTTTAATCACACTTAGCGTTTATACACCTTTGATTTAAGTAGACTTGATGGTTGTACAGGAGTAGTGTGCAGGATGCTGAAGGAACTTTTCCATCAGCAGCACTGCAGTCCATAGGCTTAGTAACCAGCTGGAGTACAGGCTGCACACTTTGTACACAAGCATCTCTCCTTGCATTCTTCATGCCTTCTGAGAACATTAAGCCTCTCAAACAGAACTGCTTCAGGAGAAACGCTTTACCTAAGTTATAAATCTCCTTTTTTTCCTAACTGTGGTTTAGATTCTTACAACTTACTACCATTAGTGAGACATTAGGTTCCACTAAAGTGGTTTAGATAGTAATTCAAATGCAGTTAAAACTACTTTTCTTCCTTTTATGTTAAAATGTGTGGTATTGTCTTGCAATTTTGACTTGTTTATTGTATCAAAAAGCTTTTGACTGTGTAAATCCTTGAATTACATTTTTCTTTTGTAGTTTAAACAATGGGTGACAATTGTTCAATCAGCTTGGACAAAATTCTGGTCAAGCTTGGTAGGTCTTTGTTTCATACGTTTTTTATTAACAATTACTTATGCACTGCATACAGTGATATTTTCTGCTTTAAACAGTTGTATTAACTTCAAATAAATGTGTAATATTAAGCTTTTGTTCTTTGCCGACATAATGTTTTGTTAGCTGGGAGGTTGTAGAGAGGGGTACTAACAGCTATTTAATAGTAAGATTGCTATTTAGATATTTTGCTAAAATAATTGTTAATCAGAGTTTGTGCAATTAATGCTGCACAGCATATGTTTGTTTCACAGCTCCACTCATATATATGTATATAACAACGGGTTAATTTTCTTCTTAAGCTTCTCAGGTAGAAAAAGCTCGCAACGCTAAGGAACAGGTGAATCATCAGATAAATCGTGAGTAGTGATAAATCATCATTTTATTGGATGCTGAACACTGATTTTGTTTCATTAATCCTGGGACATGTTCTGTGTCTCGTGGGCGGAAGCAGGATAAACAATGGAAGCTGTCCCGTGTCCTGCTCTCACCCTGCCTCATCTTTAGCCATCAATACTTGCTCATTCTCCCCAGCAGACTTTGCTTTTGCTCGCAACCTTTAGCTGAGGCTGTTCAGCTGCCTCGTGGACAGCCAGTTCCATGCTGCGCCATTTCCTGCTCTGACTCTGCAGCTCCTCACAGTCACTGGCAGCCCTTTGATTCAGCTGTGCTTGCTCAATACATCTGCCACTTGCCTCCCTTTCTTTCTTCATGTTTTTTGTTCTTTCCAGATTTGGACCTCTGCCTCACTGCTTCTTCTCTCTTTCTGTTTTCTCAAAATAATGAAAGTTCTCTCAGTTGCTACTACGTACTCAAGCCTGGTTCTTCTTTTTTTGCAATCAAGCAGCTGGTTACTTTATTTGAAATTCAAAACAGTAAACCCAAAGAGAAAGCCTTGCTCTGCATCAAATTTGTTCTCCCCCAGGCTTACAGACAACACGATACTATGGACTTATGTCTGGACTGAATTTTTTAACCATGCTGCTATGTGGAATCACTCATGAGAATGTCTGAAGAACAGTTTCTCTACCACAAACAATCTGAGAACATCTGTGCTCACCACTGGTACTTCATAGGTAGATATTCAAGCACGTAACCAACAGGAAAAAAAAAAAGGAAAAAGAGAGAATTCTGGTCTAATTGGTGTTCTTTTTGATTGTAACATTTCTAATAATCTTCACTGATATGTCCAAGTAAGTACTTATTCATTAAGAAGATTATCACAATTAAATTGAAGCATCTTAAACATGAAAACATCTGTAACACTAAATCTGGCACACCTTGGATTCTGGTTTAACTCTCTAGTCGCACAATTGAACCTTAGAGATGAGGCTTTTCTTAACATTTATGCAGGCTGAGGGTAAGTGCTCTTAGGGAAAATCCGAAGGCTGTGTAGTAATTTGGCATAGCTGCTTTCGTGTTCATTTCGGAGATACCTAAATATGTGTAAACACACAGCCAACACTCAGGCTTTTAGCAGTTTGGGTTAAGTCTTTCAAAAACTTAGCAAAAAATAGTAACACTGATGTAATTTTGTCTCTGTGTGAGTATTACTTGGCAGACGAACAGCTGTAGCATTCAGCCTTGGACTTCTGCTGCGAGATTCATCAGGCTATTTGGCTACAGTCCCTTTCTTACCAGTGGAGGGAAATAGGCACTTTTAGGGTGTGATTTACCTTATCCTGGAGAAACAGTTTGAAGTGGGTTAGATAAAGTAAACTTTAAAAGTGTCAGCTTGTCTGTGCTGGGTGTAGCTGCAGCCGTGGGTGTGTTGTTCTGAAGAGGTCCCTGCACAAATATTGGGTGAGATGGATCTCACTCACCAGCTCCTTGTGAAAGCAAAGGGTGAGTTGAACAGCTCACTGAAGTGCTTATCTGTAAAAAATACTAAATGAGATGTTTATTGTATATTTTGTTAATAGCATTATGTTATGTTTCGGTAAATGTCAAAAAGTAATCTACAGGATTCTGCCACATTCAGCTGTTTATTTACAGAAATGAAGCCATGTCAGTTGTCCAATATTTATGTGTCATGCTAAGTAAAGGCAAATTACTGATTTTAGATATTTAAAATATTAAGGGACTGAAGATAACCCAGGGATAATTCAGGATAACCCAAGATATTAAATTACATTGAGAATTTTTTGCTTTTCACTGACTGATGTTTCTTTGTGAGAAATGGTTTATTTTCTGCTATAAATGCAGATGCTGTTGAAAATGAATACATTTGTAAGTAGTGCAAAACTAGAGCCAAGCTTCAGGATGAACTGAAGTTCCAGAGCAGTAATTCCAACAACTCAAGACCCATTTTGCATCGCTAAGATGCTCTTCCTGGTTGAGTAGATGAGAAGGGCAGGATGTGATTGACTTCTGTGTAGGACCACCTACTCTGGCACTTAGTGCTTCAGGGCAGCAGTGATAGCAAGGGATGATTTAGCACTGATAAATCTGAAATCTTGCATAAAATAAAACAATTAAAAAATGCAGAGAAAAAATATTCACCGAGTTGTGCTTATTGCATTGCAAGGTGAGCATGCACGGTAGCTCTCACAGCTTTTACTTGTGAAGAGAACACTGATCATGTTCAACGACATGGATTCTCCTCTAACCACTCATTCAGAAAGTGTTATCAGCTGTCTGCTGTCAGAAGAGGCAGAATTAAGAGTTTGCCTTAAGAACTTCCACAAATATCATAGTCCTTGAGAACTTGTCGTTATAATGCACTTTTTAATTAATTAACCTGTGTCCTATATAAATTTATCATACGTTACACATTCCTATATTGAGTAAAATTCCTTTTTATTTTAATTTTTCTCTTTCTGTTTTCCACTAAATGCTTATATGCCTTTAGTGATATTTTTGTTTTTCCTTTACTGTAGCCAACTTTCCCACCCAGAACATTTGACTTTCTGGGCTTCTGCGAAAGAATACAAATGTTTGAAAGACTGTCCTGGTTCTGGCTAGAGAGTGAGTGAGCAGCGCATGGTGTGGAGTGTTTCAGTGGGAACACTCAGCTGGGGAATATCACTAATAGTTACTTCAATTCTATGCAGACTGCGATTCAGAAACAGCACAAATCATGTCAGTCTCACAATATTAGATGATAATTAAGGTACTTACCATGCAGCTGAAGATTTCTATATTTTGACTCACTTTGTTGTTACTTTGTTTAATTGCAGGCGTTCCACTCACCCGGCATTATGGAGATTAAGTTTTTTGGAAGAAATTTTTAATCATTTTGAATGCAGACTTTTTATTTCATGGATTCGTTGAAAATGCATGGATATACTTTTAAATTTATTTTTTAATTTCAGTGTACACTGCAAAAATCGCAGAAAAAAAGAATGAAATTGCTTGGTTGGAGGAAAACATAAAAAATGGCAATGAGGCACTTGCTGATTTGCAAAAGCAGAACGAGAGCAGCAAGAAGAACTGTGATGTGTAAGTGTAAAAGAGCCTGAACTCTGAGTTGTGGTCAGTGAGGAAGTAAGGGAAAAATACATGTGGGTGTGTTCTGACAGCAGTGGTGTAGTAGTCTCCTGGTTTTTTTTTAACTGCAAATCTTTAGGTATAAAAATTGCGGTACTACCCATCCCCTGAGGAAGAATTGTAGAAAAGCAGACTATGGTTGTTTTTTTATTAAAATCCCCAGTTTTCAGAAGATCACAGGTACTATCTTTGCAGCATGCTAAAGTATTCATGTAGTGAGGTAATAGAAGCATAATTTTTTTACACTTGGATGCATCTGAGTTCTGTCAAATTTGACCAATATTAAGAATACTGTTAAAAAAAGACTTCCTAAAATTGAACATCTTTCTATACTTTGTTCACAACATATTTCATGTTACTTTTTGTTCTATACATATTTTATATACATATTTTCTATACATATTTTCATTCAAGATGTGCCATAACTGCCTCTACATACACACACGTGTGTGCTTCTGCTGGCAGATTCCAGTATTGGTGTTGCTCCAGACTGCAAAATTTGTCTTCTGGGCACAACCTTTTAATGAATGCAATGGGCTGCCATTCACAGTTTTCCTTACATGAACGTTTGTATCAGATAATTAGTTCAAGTTTTAAATGCTGATCACTTTTGGATCTTAGTAATTAGAAGCTTTTCAAGTGACAATTTATCTACAAGGAGTTTTTTCTTCCTGACACGTAATTTTTAAAAATTAAAACCTCAGGTGTTTGCAAGGCAAACTAAAGATAAAAAGGCAAATCTATATTTGACAATACAGAGATTTTGTGCCAGGTGATTAAATCCATCAGAGTGTTCCATTTCTCCACAATGTGACTAGTTCCTCAGCAGCTGGAGTGAGGATTTGTTGGCAAATTCTCTTTTGTTTTCTTACAATTCTGTATCTAAAGGTAAGTACTTCAATAAAAATATCTATGACATACATTTGAAATTTTTTTTTACAATGTGAATGGAGAGTGCGGGTGTTTCTGAGAATAAAGAGGGAAGTAAAGACGGCATTGGGGTCATTTCTAGGTTTATTTTGAACTCTCGGAAAGAAAAAGAAAGAATGGAATCATTAGTGAATAAAGTGGATGTAGTGGTGGCTTATTTGAATGAATTGCCATTCAATACTGATTTGTAGCTTTACCATTAAAAGAGTTGGGAAAAGATCTGACCTCGATAAAAACATTCTATTTTCCCATTACATTAAGTTCTTGCCTACAATGTAGTATAAAATGAACACTTATGCAAGTTTATCCACACTGCTTCCTTTGATATCTTTTTGAAGCTGCGAATCCATTTGCAAATGACAAACTGTTAAGTGATGCAAATGAAGAAGTAAAAAATTAAGGGTAGAACTAAGGATCTGATCTAAATTTTAATCATTGAATTCAATGGGTTTTGGCTCAAGTCCTACAAAGAATAATTAATGGCATTAGTGTAAAGAGACTGAAAATGAGAAGTGACTCATTAATGAATACATGTATTCATAGAAGGACAATGCTTGCAGAAGAGTAGAGACTTTGTGTCTTAAATTATGGAAAATCTCATTTAACGACAGACTGAAAACTGCAATGGACAAGCCCTGGCTATAAGATCAGACAATTAGAGCACTTACACAGTAGAATCACCCCAAACTTCTAAAATTTATTCTGGTTGACACTCCATCTATACTGGACATGATTCTAATGCTGGTTTTGTAAATTCAGATACTGTTTTGGAGTCACAATCACCCTCACAGCTGACTAATTGCCAGTGATAGAACTCAATAGACCTCTCAAAGAAACAATGTTTTGTCTGGGTTACAAGACATCATGAGTATATTGGAGCAGATTTGAAGACTTTGAGCAAAATACAAAGTTCTTATGTTTAACAAGTCTAGAGAAAATATGATATATGGGACAGATGTATTGGGATAATACGGTGTTTTCTGAAGAAATCCATGAAGACAGAAAATGACCCAAATGAAACATATATTTTTAGACAAGTGATGACATTTTGCTAATATTTAGTTTCAAGAAGGATTTAAACTAGAAATGTTGATCCCAGAGCAGTAAGTAGTAGTGAAATGCTGCTGATGGAACCTAGTCCAATTTTATCGTTTCTCTTACAATTTTTAAATTTGGATGCAAGGATGGTGGGATTTCATGGAAATAGAAAGAAGATAATTTAAAAAAAGCCACATGAAATCAGAATGTTGTTAGTTAGGAAAAGAAATTTTTGTCTTTTCCCACTAGCCAAACTGCAGGATAATTTTATTGCTTTCAGAGTAGTATGGACAAAGATCTTTTTTATACTCTGCCTGATCAAAGGAAGGATGAATAAATGTGATGGCTACCAAGGACATCCATGAGGCAGTGATGCATTTAGCAACCTAGTAAACGAGCTGCTTGAATCCTGCGTACCTGGCTGTGTTCACAAACCAGTGTTCTTGTACTAGATGTTTTTTCCGTGTCCATGGAATAGATGTGAATAAAAAATGTAACTCACAACATGGCTTGTACGGTGATTAAGAAAATCTCTATGAATTTTACATCTTGGGGTTTTTTTTCCTCCAATGAAAGTCAAGGAGTTTTCTGAGTAAAAGAACATCACAGTGTCTGGTGTGCAAGCACGTTTTTATATAAGTATGTTGGTTTCTGCTTTTGAAAAAATCTGACCCTTTTGAAATTCAGCTTTCTGCTGAATTTGCAGTAGATATGGTGAAGTAACATTTTGTAGTTCCACTTTGAATCACCAGTGGTGTCCAACAACTTGTGCCAGGAGTGCTGGATGGCTAATGCTTCTTATATCTTTCTTTTCCAGGCAGGATGCTTTCTTTTCAAAAACTTTTTAATACACTTCTCCTAAAGATCACTCTGAATTTCACTCGAATCGGAAAGTCTGTCTGCCTGTTTCTCTAGTATTCCCATATCCAAGGCAGAGGTATCTCTAATGCCTGGATGTTGAGAAAGTCCTGCTATTTCAACAGTCATGAGTGCTCTGTGAAGCTGCTCTGCTCTCAGTACCATCTACAGCATCCTGCTCAGAAAGCATCAAAGTCCTACAGCAGTCTCCTGAGCAGGACTTGCTTAGCAAATGGAGGAAATTCTGAGTTTGTAACTGCTGCTTGCGTTTAGGTAGACGCTGGTGATACTGGTGAGAATGAAGTTGTGGGTGTCTCCAACAAGAAGATTCAACATATCTAAAGGATTTATTGATGGTGATGTGTTGAGGACCTAATATGTGGATTTAGATGCCTCATTACTTAGCATTAGCCCAAAAATTTGTGAAGTTCATCCCATTAATTCCTTAAAAAGTGCTTTGTAATCTTTCTTAATTCTAAATATATATATATACATTTATTTTCTTCTTGAATTTGCAAGTTTAAAATATTAACAAAATAAATGTATGCCTGAAAAAGATTTCTGTACTAAACCTATTTATGTTTTACTTTCAAAAAATTAATGGATCATTTGTTCTAGTAAGCTGGCTAAGGTAACTTGGTATCTTCTTTTCTAAATGTTTTTTTCACCAAGAAAGACCATTAATATGCTTTTGGTTTTTGTTCACTTTGTCCACAGCTGGAAGCCCACCTATGCAATTCTTAAAAAGCATGGAGAATATTTGAAAAATGAAATTAAAGCTTTAGAGGAAGCTACAGAAAATGAGAGGTATCTATGATCACATGAGATGAGGTTTCCAGCAGTAGTACTGACTAGACTGACTAAACTGATCAGCTGAGCTAGTGCTGTCCGCATTAAGAAATCATTGCAAACTTTTCAGGAGTTTATAAGTGACTGAATAATTAAAAGAATTTTTTGTTTACATTACTATGAGATCATATATCATTTTGTAGTTGCCAATGAAATATGATAAAATATGAATTCTTGAAATTCAGTTGCTTCCCAAATGCCTATTACAATTTTTCAGAACATTGTTTGATTGCCTACTGTTTCAAGAAAAGCCCAATAAATCAAAACAATTAATATTTTCAGGTAACAATTAGAAGCATTCAGATAATTTTATGCTTTTCCTTATTTTTGAATATTAATTGCATAGGATTATCAGACTATACAAATCAAGCTTTTGTATACTGTTGTATATTCCTCAAAACTACCACAAAGCATGCAAATTCAGTCTTAGGTCCTGAAAAATGAGTAAGTGTCTCAGAAAAGCTTGGTCTAAGACTGGTTGTGGGCAAGCTTCTAGCCAGCATTAATTGCAAATTCAACTCTGTTCAGTGAGTGGCATCTGAAGTGTTTCATCTTCATTAATTAGACCCGGCATTTAAAAGAAATTATTAATTGTGCCATGGAGCTGCCTGCAGTCAATGAAATAAAGAATAGACCCTGAGGATTCTCACTGAAATGTTCCAAATGTGCTGTGCCAAGGTAACCCTCCAAAGTTCTATTTAACAAAGTAAAACTGATCTCCATTTTAGAGAGGCTGCTCACCTGCACTGCTCTGCCTGTGAGGCCGTGGAGGCTGCTTGGCCCTGTGGTGCAAAAGTCATGGCAGACCCCTCCAGATACCTAAATACCAGTTTAGAGTCGTAAATTTAGGTAATTTAAAACATTGGCTTTGAGTCTTTTGTAATCATTCTTTTTGCCAGTTGTCCAAGACAGCAGAAACAGCATGCCTGAGAGCCTTTAATTAACTCAGTTAGTAGCTTATCTTTCTTCTTCCTGTTCAGAGCTCTAAATTTGGTGAAAAATAAGGCTAAATTGGCTTTCTACGAGTATATGATTAAGCCATTTTGGCTTTCACTAATTTGAGCTGACAAGCCAAAGAAGCATTACTTTTAAATTGCTTCTTTAGATAACTAGTTTCAGTTCCAACATGAAAGTGTTTGATCTGTTTTCCTGAGCTTAATTATAAGACATCGTGACTACAAATCATAAAATAAATTTAATTCATGTATTTTTCAAAGCTGTGCTGCAAATATGGTCTCTCTGCACCAAAGCATTTGATGATATGTTCCAGTCAGCAAGATGTGCATTCAGCAAATTCTAAATATTTAAATTAGGAAGAAAAATAAGTGTCTTTAGAACTTTATAAGCTGAATGTTCTTTTTAGTCTGGCATAAAAACAGGGGACACTGAGGACATGCTGCTTTAGATGGAAAGATGTTTTTAAAAGATGGGCAGATCAGTTCATGTTTAATTAGGCACTTATAATGGAGGTTTATAAAATATTCCACATTTTTTTGTTGTTATTAGTTTCAAGAACGCATAAGAATGCTTATATGAACTGGAAGTTAATCCTGAAAATAAATGATATGAAGAAGGAAAAAGTAATAAATTGCTAGCCACATAATGTTCAGGGGGTTGTGAGTGCTGTCCTTTTCCTGTTGTAATTAAATTAAAACTTTTTTTAATAACAGTGCTGAATAGTCTGTGTTATCTGCATGAACTGGAGGATGTAAATTACTTGGAGAAAATATTAAAAATAGTGACAATTTCTCAAGACTACGATACTATTTATGGCCATAAATATTATCTGTGAAAAATAGATTTTTGGAAAAGAATATAAAGTTTTAGGATTAAATTCACAAGCTTGAAATTTACCTGTTACAACAAATTATTTTACTTATTTGTATTGTTTAAATTTATTTGTAATACATTCTAAGTTGTTTATTAGCAAATTTATTTTTTTGATCAGTTGTTGTTGTAACATCTAATTACTTCAATAGAACTGGATATTTTTCACCTTTCATACCTGGGAAATTTTGTACAGCATACAGAAATATTAAGTAAATAAAAAAACTTAGATTCCTGAGACCACCTGTGATAGAAAAACAAATAGATTGGTGTCATTTTCTATGGAAAGTTTGGGAAATATCAGTTCCTAGGTTTGATTCACAGTGTTGACCTACAACTTCTTTTCTCTAAAGTGTATTGAACTTCAGTCAGTTTAACGGGGACTCGTGCCTGGAAGTGTAGTTTTATCTGAAAATTAGAATCTTACTGTGTTTTGCCCTGTGAATTTGTTTTCCTTTTGTAAGGGCAGAAGTTTCTAGTATTGAATTTGGACTTCAGTTTTTCTCTCTCCCATTGCCTGGCATAGCCAGTGGGCAGCCAGGACTGTCAAATGCAGCATTTCAGTCATGTGCAATTAAATGATTAATAGCAGTTTGAGACAAAGTGTGCTCCTTAAAGAGCAGTCCCGTGTTCTTTGCAAGCAGTGAGAGCTGTTCCTCAGGGTAGGGGCAGGTTAAGAGGCGGGTCTCTGGCTTTAGTTTCTTTTATGCACCACAGTTTTTCCCATAAAGGAATTTCTTGCTCATCTTTAGGTGTACTAATAACTCAATATTTTTAAACTTGCCTCTCCATTGTTCACATAAGCTTTTCCTGCATTAATTGATGTTACCTACCTTAGCAATTCATAGCTATGTGCTCATGTGATGTCAGTGAAATTACATTTAGTGTAACATTAATTTACAGGAAGCCCACGAGAAGCCCACAAGAAGCTGAGCATTCCAGCTCTTTGCCACTTAAACATTTAAGTGTTTGCTTAACCTTAGGTATGAGTGGTCCTATTGTTTCAGCGTGACTGATGTGTGTTTAAGGCTTCCCTGAGTCAGGCAGAGATTACTCAGCATCTCCTTGGAGGCAGCTCTTAGTCCAGTGGTGCACCAGGCTACTCTAAATATGGGAGGTTTGGCCAAATTCTCTTCTACTGTAACTTTGATCCAGCTCCACTGAAACTGATGAAATTGTGCCAACATGCACTGGCAGAGGGTTTGGCCTGCAGTGAGTTTCATGATAATTACACAGAGAAAAACACATTTGTCATCTGCCAGGCTGCCTTTGAATATGGTATGGTCTACATTCTCTTCAGAACAGGGAGCTTTGGCTGGTTTTTACATCATGACTATTCTTTGTTACATACAGCATAGTCTTCCTTGAATATAGCTGGAAAATAAAAAAATAGACAAATATTGTCGTATTAAATGTAATCTGACTTTTCTTCCCATGATAGCAGCAAATTAACTGAGCCAATGCCATAAATTTATAGGTTTTTTTCCCTTATAAACGATGGCTTCCTGCGAGAAAAAATAAATTACATGTATTTTTATAGGAGAATGTATGAGGATTCCATAACCCGGTGTAGAGAGACTTTGGAGGAACACCGCAAAAAATATACAGAAACTGCTCTTGCCCAGAAATATTACCAAAAAAAGGAAGAAGTTGAAGAAATCCAAAAGAGAATTTTGAAGCGCTTGGAAAAGTACAAATGGAAAGAAGATGTTAGCTTGGATATTATGGGTACTGCTATTGTCAATGCTTTTACAATAAAGCCTTTTGGCAGTGCACTGCGCATTAAAGGTGGCATACAGAAAACCTCTAATTTCCCACAGTTTCCTTTAAGCTAGTAAAATGTATTCTCTTTGTTACACTATTTTTAGAAAAAAAAAATCAGTAGCAAATAAGAATTTAGATTATACATACTAATATTCTTTCCTCCAACCCATAAATGTAATGGGGAGAGGTTTGTCATTGAACTTCTTGGGGTAAAAAAGTTCTAAGATTCCTTTAGATTGAGCCTCTCAAAATTTTAAATTTAATTTTTATCTCTTTTTGGTGCTCTTTTTAATGCTATTACTTTTATACTGCAATTTTTGTTATCTATACTAAGCCGAGATAAATGCTCATGATCTATTAATTTATCTTGTATTTGTTAAGAAAATTAATTTGTAAGTTAATGATCTGAAAGTAAATTTTATTTTTGCAGAGGCTGTTCCTTTTACATCCGTAAATGACTGGGCTGTACACATGTATCCTTGATTTCTAGTGTTTATTCAGCTGGCAGGAAAGAAGTTTCATATTTACCTTTCACAACTTGCTATTAGAAAAGAAAGTAATTATTTATATATTTATGTTTAGAGTGGCAGCACTGGCATTTCTCTGTGAGAAAACTGAAGGTCAAATTCAGCTATTCAGTTTAAATTTATAGAATCATTTTTGGGAAAGAAAATAAAATTTCATTTAATAACATATCCATCAAAATGCTTCATTTAGGAGAAGCTTAATTGAAGTTAGAGTCGAAATTTTGCCAAGGAAATGTAGATTTATCAGAGCTTCCTGTACCTCTAGCATTTATGTTATGGCATAGAGAAGTCAGGGATCTGATGGCATCCCTTGCTTGAAAAAAGATATTGTTGCAAAATATATTCCATGATATGGAAGTGCCTCTATGAGGAAAAAAACACAGGAAACGTTGCAGCTTGCTGAAGCTGCTGCACAGGAAACCATCAAACTGGAAAAAGAAGCAGAAGAATTACAAATGAAAATTGACTACTTAAAAAAGGTAACTGTATCTTAATTTTATTTTATTTAAATACATGTTATTTATGTGGTCATGCATAGCCATTGCATTTTCTGAAACATCAAAAAATAGGGAATTTTCAAGCACACAGACCAACAGGATGATTCCAGCCTTATAATTATGTTTCTATAGCATCACGTATGTTTTCTTAAAGAAGAGGGGTCCATGAATGTAAAGGTTCTTCAAGCTTGCTCTCTGCTGACCTCAGTTTGTGCCACAGTTTCTGCTAAGGCACCGTGTCACAATAACTTTGGTGTCAGCTCAGGAGAATACACTTGAAAATAGATCAGGGCCACTCCTCAGTGAGCCCCAGGGCTTGACCGTGCAGCTTTCACAGGTACCACTGGGTTTTTAAGGATTTGTGTTTAAATATGTTTACAATAAGAATAATGGAAATTCCTTCTTTCCTTCTTATTTTTTCCCCCAAAATACATGTGTGGGTATATAATACCCAGCAGTAAAACTGGCTGATTTTAGACAGGAGATCAATACAGTTCCACTGACTAGGAGAAGCACTGATTCCAAAGAGAGAATCTTCAAAAAAATCAAAGGGATTTTATCAGTACAGAATTTGGACCCATTCCTGTGTAAAAGGTCTCTTCTAAGCCTGAGTAGCCCAGTCTTGGAAAGGTTTAGTAGCTGTTTATAGCATTGCATCTGGGTGCTTTTACCTGTCTGGCCCAGATGATCAAGGACTCCATTTACTGCCTTGTGCTGAAGCAGCATGTTTTGCACAGGTGGTTTTGTCTGTTTACATTGTGTGATCCTGTGTGACACTCAGAGTTCCAGACTGAAGTTCCCGATGTGGTGTGTGCTGTGTAAACACACAGCAAGAAGGGATGTGGTGAATTTATAGCTATGAAGGAGACCTTGTAAGCAGCTCTGAGTTCTGACATTTAGAGCCCATGCTCCAAAACTTCTGTGTTTATTCCAGTTGTTACACTTGATCCAACAAAAAATGCTGCCTCTTTTTAACCTTGTTCTCCTTGCTTCTTCAGAACCTCTTGGCTACAAGAACTACTACTGAGCACTGATTCATCAGGTTTAGAAAACTTCTGCAGCGTGTAGCTAAAATATTTCAAGTTTTGTCAATTTTTATGCCATTTGTTCTTTATCTTTTAAGACGTTCAAAGAGACTAAAGAAGATCAAAATAATTCTGAAAAGATTGAAGGAAAAAATCAGAAAAGTCTTGAGAAGCCAGAAGAGTTTAAAGAAAGGTACACTTATTTTTCCCCTTGCTCTTTTCCAGAATACTATCACAGAATTCACACAAAGACTGCTACAATACACAAATTGTTGTTAAATAAGGACTGGCAAGCTTCTCTAATCCTGGTCATGTGATTTAATTATGTAATTTTAAAAGTTTTATATTTCTGAGGGTTAAGATGGTGACAACTTTTGATCCTTGGAAGCTTAATGCATCCAGAAAAATGCTATAAAAATATTTAGTACGAGCATTTTCTCCTCAGCTACTGCTGAGAGATCTGTGTGAGTAGTTCTGAATGCAACTACAGTGTCTGTGCAGTCAGAGATAAAATAATATTAACTTTACTAAATATATATTTGGAAAAGGAGTCAGGGTTCCACATGTCAGTTGTCTTCACCTCTGAACTACTTAAGAAATTCAACTCTTAATTTAGTTCTTAAAAACAAGCATGAGTGAAAGTTTCATAGACAGGATTAATGGCTTAGTAAATTAGTCAGCGATCATTTACAGCTGGGACTCACTTTAATTTGAGCTCAATTACAATGACTGAAAATCACCATGAGGACTATCTTGCACTTATCTGGAGTCCTTGTGAATGTTGAAACATCTCCTGTCGAGCTGACACTTCTAGACCAAAATCCATTTTAAAGTGAAAATATGTCTGAAAGACTTTGTCTAAGTGATTTTATATTATGGTATGCTTGAAAAAGAATCCTTTTAGGGCTTGAAATAGCCATTTAGTGGAATATATCTATTAAAAAAGTGTCATTTTAGTAATTTCTAAGATCCTTTTCACAGGGACATTTTAGGTCTTTAATATCTTCTTACAGACCTATGAATCATTCAGACGATCATTTCTTTTACCTTCTCATGTAAGATTTTTGTAACTGGCAAGAACAGAAACATGGGGAAACAAGAAATTCCCTTAGTTTCAAGACAAGGCAAAAAAAAGATGGGGAGCGCTCTCTTTGAATTTTCAAAGAAACCCACGTGTGTTCAGTCTGCAGAACACAAAATATCAGTTAAAGACGTGCTGTAAGAGGCAGAGATCCCTGCTCTGGGTATGGAGTGTAAGGATCCTTCAGTGAGGCTCCTCGTGGTAAGGAATCCGTAGGGTGCAGTGCCAGACCTGCCTTTTGTACATTTCTTTTCCTGTCATGGAGTCTGCTTGTACCTTCACCTGAAGTTGTTTATGTGCGACGACATAAAGGTGTGTAGAAAAAGGCATACATTTTTTTTTTTTAATATCTAAATCTGATATTAGTGTATTAAAAAACGTCTTCACTAGAAAGCATGGAAGTGACTGCTTAAGTAACTATTGGTGGTAAAAATGGGTGTATTATGAAGCTGTAGAAAAACAAAAAAAACCTCTGGGGAAAAAAAAAAACAATCAATAAATATGTATTGAGAAAATGAACCGTAAGAAATAAAATCTTTGCAGACTCAAAGCAATGTACAAAAATACAACAACAGAATGTGGGTACCAAAGGCAGGAGTTTCTTTTGAGCTGTCCTGCAGCCACTCCAAAGTTACTACTGTGCAAAAAGATCTTTGTGAAGAAAGAGGAGATATCTTCATCTTCTACCACAAAAGAAGAAATAAAAAGGAATTGTACTGTGAATCTCCATGAACTGAGCCAGACCAGCATGAGACCAGCAGCATCAAGGGAAAGAACTACAGAGAGCAATGAAAGCACTGGGCAGAACAACGTACAAATTAATAGCCATGAAAAGATTTAGAAGGCTTCAAGACAAGAAGCCAACTTGCAAGCCAATTAATAGGTGCTGATATATATTTTCTGCTCTGGGCAGCAGGATGCAGTGGGAACTGTTCATTTAAGAAGCCGAACACTGTTGGTTGAATCACTCAGTGCTGACCAGTTGGTTGTTGGTTAGGAGTGTAAAACACAGATTCCTTTGCTCTTACCAGCTCTTGTCTCTGATTCACAGCTCACCAGTTGCACTGACAAGCATCATAGTTTAATTTCCAAAGCAAGGGTTCTCATCAATCACCAAACAGGACTCAACTCTTTTGAAGCCCTGGTCTTGATTTCTCAATTAGACATTCTATTTATTACATAGAAAGGTTGATATATTGCACTGTGCTATGGCATGTATAGTGTTTATTCTCTCTGCTTTTGTAAAATGGTTGGGAGAGATTTAATTCCATGACTCTGTAATTCTTAGTTCTATTTTTCTAGATTTGGTCATGTATTAATTCCATCTCTTACTTTCCAAGTGAGAGCTTTTTGCTACATCTTCACTTACAGGAGATTCCAAGGTGATTATTGCAGATCTTTCAGCATCTTTGCATCAGAAGTGATTGACTTTTACTGATCAAAGAAAAAGCTTGATAATATAATTCTTAGACAAGTACTTACAAAGTTGTTTCTGGACTTCTAATGTAAACATATATGAAGAGCCAACTCAAAAGAATGCTCCTGATGAGAATACTGAACATGGTTTCAGTAGCTGTAAATACCACAGAAGCAGGTGTGATTCTTCATATGCATGATGAGATACACTTGATTCCTCTAGTGGAAATTAATGTTAATTCTCGGGTTTCTTTATGCTACAGAGAAAAAAAAATACTACTAAGAAATGGCACTTTATTTTGGCTTAAGAAGATCCCTTTTTTTCTTTACACTTTAAAAAACCCCTGCGGTATGGATGAAGATTAAGAGTTTTTATCTACTCAGATGTCTACTAACAATGAAGTAGAGAAGGAAAACAAATGATTATTCTTGTTGCTGCAATTTGGGTTGTTTTGAGCTTCATGATGCAGTTTTATTTTTCTTCCAGTGGTATTAATTAATATCAGAGAAGATGTGCATGGTTTATATTTCAATAGTGCTTTTGTGGAGGGAAGGGAGCAGGTGTACTGCATGTGCATAGAGTTTAACTGCACGCTCTTTTGGAAGGTTTTGTTACTTAAAGAGTGAATATCTTAAGAGCTTCTGAGTTTGGTTTGTAACTCTGCCTTTAAAACATCCTTCTGTATAGGTATGCACTGTAATAGATTTTTATTTAATGGAGAGTAAGTCTCTAGAAATATAGAGTTGTCTGCTAGGCTTTACAGAAGCACAAGGAAACTGACTGCAGGAACATTTAGAAACAGAGTTTGACATCCTAAGTTCTGAAAAAAACCCAAACCAACCAACCAACCAAAAAACCCCTCAACCACACCCCCTCCCTCTCCCCCATTTATGACAGTCTATCTGATGGCCTCAGCCACAGTAGCCTTGTTCAATTGATCTTTGAATCATGATTGTGGTCAAATGAGCTATTTGGAACAAAGTGAAGCACTTTTAGCCAGAGTTCTGTGCTTAGCTCTGTTTTGATTTCTCCTGCATTTTGAGCTCGCTGTGTCTGAATTTAAACATACACCAGCCACACACATCTTGTTTTCTTCTTGACACAGGTTTATCCAGAACTAATGTAACTGAAAGATTTACTTTGGTTTTTAATTTCTTAGGAGGTATATGTTTTGTACAGTTTGTTCAGTCTCAGTCCAGCACAGCACCAGGTATAAAAGTAACTACAAGAGAAAAGAGTCCTTTCCATCAGAGGTAATTGGCTGAGGTGCTTTCAGGGTTTTATGTGAGCACAGCTGTGTATGTATACGAGTTTAAGGTGTTAGGTCCTTATATTTCAGCCAGTGCTTCTCAGTGGTATTTTTTTATTAGAGTTGCTAATTTTACTCCATGCTTTCTTATAAAGTGTATCCTAAGTTTTTTCTTATTTTTGTTTATGGAGAATTTCGAGACAAACAAAAGGACTGACTCAATTCTTCATTTGTTCTGTACAGCATTGTTCAGTCGGCTACAAACCAGATGTTATAGCTAGAAGCACAGAGGCACTAAGTAGGAATGCCAGAGAGAAAATAAAATAGAACTCATTATTCTAAAAAATAGTAAATGTTCCTGTGCCAAATAGCCACTTTACTCTTCATTGTTCTGCTAACCTTTGTCTTTCTGCACTGTAAAGGGCTATTTACCCTACACAGATAATTACCCCACAAGTGAAAACACTTGCTGCAGTTTTCTCTTTTGTGTATGTGTAGTGTGAGTATTCCAGACAATCTCAGAGAAAGAGAGAGCAAAAAAGTGGTTTTAAATGTGAAAATGTGATTTCAGAACTACAATAATGAGGCACATAAAGTGTAAAACTCCACAATACTAATACTTTTCTTTGATACTGACAAAGTTTAAGCCATCAATATTCTTATGATTGGCTTATTACTCCTTTATGGGTTCTTTTTCAGAGATATTATCTCTCTTAGATTATTTCAAGAAAACTTCATTTTTATCAACTACTGGTGCTGAAAGTGGTAGGACTTCCTTGACAACATCCAGTGCTCTTGAGAATTCCACTTATTTGAAGCACTCATATTTTATGATTTGTTTTCTTTTGCAATGGTTAATTTTTTTTTTTGAATTTAAATTTGTTTAGGGTGTTTGAAGAGCATGAACACCCATCTTTGCCAAAGGAGAAACATCAGCTGTATAGAACATTACGTGTCCCAAGCATTCCTCGGAAATTTGTCCAATCTGTGGGGTGCTTTAGATTCTCAAAGCGACGACCAGAAACAGGTGTAGTGTGTTTAATGACTTCAGTGAGCATTTTAGGTTATTTTTGTGCAAAAGAATGGGTATAGTGATGATAACAAATCTAGTGAACTGCTCAGCTACTTATTGTTGAAGCCAGGCTTTCAATGGAAGTTGAGTGTTTGCCATTTTTTAATGTTCTGGAAATCTTCTGTGTCTGATTTCTCTCTTATCTGTGCAATCAGTAAAGTGACATGACAGATACACCTGATGCATGGTGTCAGAAACATCTGAAAAGAATTTAATTTCAAATCTAAAATACCTTTAGCACTGTTCGCATTAGTACAGTAAATATTGAACAACTGTTATTTGTTTGATACTTTCATATTTTGTGATAAGTTTCTTTTTGCTCTCTGTTAAAAGGAAAATTTATAAGGTTTGTTCCCAACTTCAGTTTAACAATGCCATGCTTTGGATGCTTAATCTTATTAACAATACTGTGTAATATTTGTAAATTTAGGGAGAGAAGAAAAAGAGAAACCAATGGAACTTCCAGTGGCCACCAGCAGTTCCTCCAGCCTTGCAGAAAATTCATCACAGGTGTGTCACTCTCCCAGTGGTAAAAATATGAAGTTATATAATCCGTTATATGTGGTTGTTTAAATTTAAAACACTTCAAATATACCTCCTGGTATTATGTCTTACATAAAACCTGTTAGCACTGTAAATTGCTAATCATGGCAATCTGCAATTGCTTGGTAATCACAGCAAAAATCTTTCTTTGGTGCCTTTTCATTCTGAAAATATCTATGTTCTTACAAAGTGCATTCTAACGCCAAACTCGAGGTGGACCATCTTACCAACTCATTTTGTATAATAGCTTTCAGCATTTAAAATAACCTCTGTGAATTCTGTATGTAGCAAATATTTGGAACTCTAAAGGTGGATCAGAATCTTCTGTTACTGATGGATCATGAGCCATCTACTCCATAATGAAGGATTTCATAAAGGAGTAAGTGTACAGAACAGCCCACAGTTAACAGCTCCATTCTGAGGTTTAACCAGAAACAGAAATCTGGGCTGAGAGGAATAAAACCATGAACAACAGTCCTTGGTGCACTGCAGGAGCCCACAACTCAATTTTCTCTCTCTTACCCATAAGAACGTAGTTACTATGACACTTTTTTGAAATGGTGGAGTGAATTGCAGCTTTATTCAGATCCAATATTTTTAAGTCAAATACAATAAGCTAATCCAGAAGAAAGCTGGAGGTACAATTTGGAAAGTTGTGAAAACCACCAATAGTCTTATGGACTGCAAGACCATTCATAGCAATGGATTGTTAAAGTAGTAATGGAGAAATCGGAGGAGGTAAGGCCATAAGGGGTAGAAGAGTTTGTAATTGTGTTTGCTGAGCTTGGGGAAGTTTCTATCTCTAAACCTTCTTTCTAAGGGGCATCTCCCTGGATCTATTTAAAATCAAAATTTAATGAACAACAAAAATCAGGTAAAAAAAGTCAGCATAACCAGTTGTGATTTTCTTAAGAATTTCAAGGGAACTGACGAATGAAGTGAGCAAATCACTAAATGGTTTAGAGTGAAGCCTGTGTGAGAAGATAAAGCCTTCATAACACAAGACAAGATAAAGGACAGTGACAGGACTGAGTGGGACAAGACCAGAAGAAATTTCAAGCAATTCTGATTTGTGACTGGCTTGGGGAGTTGGACATGATGAGGATGATGGAAGGGCTGTTGCCAGGGTAATCTAGAGATGAGGCTGGGAATCTGGGACCTAGAAGTGCGCTTAGACAATTGTGAGAAACGGTAAGTCAAGGTTAAGAGAACTTTAAGAAATGGTGATAGCAACAAGGAAAAGAGGATGGAGTCTGAGCAAAAATAAAAAGATTGAAAGAAAGAAGGTTGCTATGCTTCAGAAGAGGTGTGCTGTACACTGCAGGAGTTGAGTGGCAGACAGATTCTGCAGAACCGGCCCTTTTGTCCCCTACCCTGAATAGAATTCAGTTTGATACATTTTGTTAATTAAAAATAAACAAGAACTAGACACTCCCTGTAAAATATTGTGTTATTTGATGCTGAGGCATAGATTCCTCACCCTGCCCTTAAGGCACAAATACATGCTACGTAGAAGAGTTATGGCTTCTACTCTGATGAAAATCTGTGAGGTGGGAGTATTTCCATGTTTTCGGCAGTTTTTCAATCTCCAGATGAGGCCCGTGCCGACTGAGACTCATGTGGATGCTCAGTTGGCCTTCAGAGGCAGAGCCAGGCCCGGCCCAAGCCCTTTCTGTGTTGACAGCAACCAGGCTGCAGCAGTATCAAATCTGCATGAAGTTTGTAAATGACATAGCATTATTTGTGTTATAGAAAAGTTAATTAATCACATCTAGTTATCAGTGCAGTGACTAAAACTTTATTAAAAAATTACAGAAGTGATTTTGGGTATCATGCTGTCAAAATGTAGGTAAAGCAAAGATAAAGTTTTTACATTGTGTGATCCTTCAGTTCCAGTTAAAAGAAGGGATTTCCATTGTCTAAGGAGAAATCAGAGTGATATTGTTGAAGTGACAATTTCATATGCTGCCTCATTTGAATTTTTTTCTGTCTTTTAGATGATTATTGACACTGTGGGGACTAATAACTCACAAATTGCCCAAGTTCCAACAATAGTAAGCATACAAAACCAAGTGAAATTCAGGTAACTTTTCTTTAATAAAATAGTTTTCATTCTTGAGTCTGGGGTTTATGGAAATAATTCACATTTAGACAAACATTAAACTTTGTCTTTTAGACTGTCAGATCTTCCAAAGCAGTTGACTTCCAATCAACAGTTTGAGAGAGAAAATGCAGTAATGGGTAAAGTACTACCATAATTTTTTTGATAAGGTTGGATTGTATAATTATGAACCAGAAAATTCCAGGGACTAGATTTTCATTCTGGCATTAAGAGGGCCACCATTTGCATTTCTTTTCCACCTTGATTGTTTAGCTCAAAATTTGAGTATAGCAGACAGGCAGAGTCCTAATTTAAATAGAGACTGAACTGCTCAGTAATGTGGGATTTAGTCTGCACTGACCATTGTGAATGAAAGGATCTGTCCAATATCTCTTGTAAATTCACACTCAAGTCTCAAATTACTTGGGTAAAATGAAATCCAGTCTTAACATCTACCCAGAAGGCATGAGAAAATGCAAAGAAAAAGGATATAATAAACCAAATAATTTAGGTATCTTGAAGACTCAGACTAAGATTATTAGAGATGAAAATTAACTGTGAAAAACGTGCAGAATGCTTACAGAAAAAAACAAGGTAGTTACAAATACACCTGTAGTTTTTGAAATCACAAGGAACTGTGAGCTTCAGTTTAAATATTTCTTTTTCTAATTGTACTGCTCATTTAGATGCATGTAAAAGATTATAGTCTAGATTTTTTTTACAAAGAGACTACTGAAACATAGGACCTTAACCCACAGTGCCTGAGATGTAGCACAATCTGAAGCTTAAAGCAGAAACTCTGATAGCAGAAAGTCTGATAATGTTTATTCTCATTTCTCATCCTGACTCTTGCCCAGTTCTTTAAACTACACTTCATCACTCACATGGATGTGCTTTTCATATTGTTCCCACCTGGTTTCTATTGACTGTTAGCACTCTCAGAGGGCAGTAGCTGGAGTAGACAAATGCAGCACTCTCAGGGAACAATGGGCAGGTTTGAAGAACACACCAAACCACAAGAAGCAGCCTGAGTAATGCTTTAACAACGGAGAGTAAGTGGCAGAACAAGAGGTAATTGTTATGGACAGAGCCACAAAGTGGGTTGTTAAGAAAACCACAGTCAGAACACTTCCTTACCAATAGCAATGCCAAACTAGTGAACTTCTCTCAAGGGTTCTTTCCCACAATGTAATTTTTATGTGTCTGTTTAAAATGCTGTTATAATACAGGCAGTGCTGTCTTTTTTGTGCAGCAAGCCAAGAGGCCAAACATGCTGAAGAGGCAGATGAGCCCATGCACTGTTCATACGTACCTCAAGTAAGAAAAGCATTTCTTATGTCATAAGTAAGAAGTTTATTTAGAATAGTCAAAGTATTTTGACATACTTGATTCAGTTGGCAAGAGGCAAGTCTCAGGAACTGGTAAAGTGACTCATCATAAGGCACATGACAGTGAGGAGCCAATCAATGCCTCCTAATTGCTAAGGTAGTGATCATTGCTCTTGGTCATCTCAGTGTTCTGAGGGGTTTTATGCTGCCCTAGCAATAGGCTGTTTAGGATAACTCCGCTATGCACATCATAGTTTTTGTATCAATTGGTGCATAACATTTCATTAACGTGAGCTGATGAAACATTTTGAAAAAAGTCTGCATTTAAAACATTACTTGCACAGAACTGTAATAAACAGGCTCAGTGCTGCATCCACTGAGAACATATTTATAGTTACAAGGACTAATGATATTTTGGGAAATTTTATATGTTATAAACATCATTGTTTATTTCTTTTTAACAGGATGTGTACACAGGTTTTAAGACAAATGAAGATAACCCTGACATAGCAGAAGAAAGTGCAGAACCTTTCTTAAGAGCACCTAAAACACCTGACTTAAAGGGGAAAAACCCACAGTTCTCAAAAACACCTCCATTTGACCTGTATGATTTCAACTTTTGTTTTGATTCTGAGCAAAAAGTTGTACTCATGTTTATTGTATAAGCATTTCTGCTCTTTTTGAGAGATACTAGAGAAAGAATTTTCTAGAAGGCTCTTCTGAAAATATTCAGATTTTTTCCTGAGTTATGCTTGATATTTATTTAGTTTTCTTCTTACAATATCATTTGAATGGTTGAAGCTGTTTTGAAAGATCAGTACTTTGCTTAGAAATATATGAGACACATTGTCTTTTCCTGCAGCAATGTTCGTTACTCTGATTTCTACCTTTAAACAGGCTTTTTGGTTTTTTTTGTTAAGAGGGCAGGGAGTCGGTAAGAACACCACCTCCCTTTCCTTTAAAGAATTGTGTTATCTGTTCTGTGATGCAAAAAGCAATTATTGATGAAAGCTATGGGGATGTAAAAAAGTAAAAAAAGGAGAAAAGGAAAAAATGGAATGAAAAAAGCCACCTACATCACTTAAAAAATTATTAATATGGTTTCTACCTTTCTGTATTTACAGCATTCAAAACTTAGGTTGTGAAGAAGGAACGTCAAAATCTCCTGCTTTCTTTTCTCTCTTCAACTTCTCCCAGAAGTCACCTGGCTTTAATTTGTTTGATTCTTCTCTGTTTGGAGCACAAAATTCATCTGATGAGGTAAAAATGATTAATTGTGAACATTAAATTTCCACAAAGCAAAATATGTGAACAAAACAGCATTGACACTGAATGAGATTTTTCAGACTGGTTATCTTTGTAGCAAACATTTTTTTTAATATCTTGGTTAATTTTATGTTTGATGTCCTTTGAAAATGTTTAATTCCTCTCCTGGCAATCCCGCTATGATGACTTCCAACCAAGTATGAATCTCTCTCATATGGGTCATGTGAAAATATACAGTGACTCAACTCACCAAAAGGCTTCTGGTTCAGTGTTACAGTGCAAAATTCAGGTTCTCTAGCAGAATTCACAACTCACATGCTTCTCCTGTGTGGTTTTGTCTTGATGAAGTGAAGAACAGTGAGAAAGGAAGAAAGGACAGTCTATTATGGTTACTGAACAACAAGTATGGATTAGCTATACTCAAATGGAGGAGCTAGGTAGGCAACTAAATAGAACAGGGAATGGAATCCAGTTCTTCCATTTTCTTTGCAGGTTCCCTACCTCCTGTGCTCTAGAGTAATTTTTCTCTCCTGGGCTATTAGGTAGATAACTGGGGATCCAGGACAGATGTGTGCATCAGACAGGGCTTAGGTATCGCTTGGCAGTGCAGATCCAAGCCCCATTGTGCCAATAAGGGATTTGAGCCCAGGTAGCTCCTGTTGCAGGGGGTGTGCTCAGTCTTTTGGTTACTGGCTGGAAGCTGAAGCAGGAATGAGGGAAAGCACCATTTTATTCAGGGTTTGGCAAGACACGTGTGGTTAGTGTCTCATGGCATGGGCTGCGTGTAGGAGAGAACACACTGGTGAGTGGTTTGTGAATTGTTTAGGAATGAGGTGGGTTTTAAGTCACCCAGTGCTGTCAGAACCCACATTATTCTGTGCCTGCTCAGCAGCAGAAACCAAGAATTTATCAGGCTGTAGCGGATCTGGGATTCTTTAAGGTTAGATGGGAGTTTTGTAGGACTTCAGTATCTATTTTATATCTAGTCTAAGAACTTGTTTTAAGAGGGACGAGTGGCTGTCCTGCTACTCTTTCTGGCAATATGAGGCCCTACTCAGTACGAAATGTTTGTGTTGTTGCTTGGAGATTTTATAAAATGTCACAGATATGAATAATTTTGAATCTTTTTGGTTTAAAGACCCAGCAGTAAGTCAGGTCAGCTTTTGGACTGTTATCAGTCTGGTTTTTTCCTAGAAGAATGGAGGAAGGGTGTTTGCAGCTGCCTGCAAATATCATAAAACCCATCTGATCAAAGAACTTACCTTGCAGCTTTAGGGACTGATAAATACCTTTAAATACAGATTTTCTAAAGGCTGCTAACGTTCACTGAGACAGTGTCTTTATCACCAGAAGCAAATGAACATATTACATACCAGCATTGGAGTTTACTTTTTGCCCCTCTCATTTGTTAAATTAAAAATTTGTTTACATTTCAGACAGAGGAAAATTATTCTGTGGGAAACCTGAGCTCTCTGTCCCCACACAAAGGTATTGGTAAGTCTGAAACTCAGATGTACTTGTGTATATCAGCTCTCTTCTGCTTGTGTTTCTATGACTGACAGACTCATGATACACCTTAACAGAGCTCCTTTGGTTGTCTGAAAGGATGTTCAGTTGTGATAATGTAGCTCAGTGGTTTATTGTGCTCATTTGTGTTTTAATTAAATCTTTAGCTTAAATCTTTCCTTGCGTGTTGGGCTCCAAATGTCTGACATGTCATGGAAAAGAAGAGGTATCAGAAAGAAAGAAATAGGGATAGTGTTAGGTGTGTTTGAAGCAAAATGAGAGGACTTGCAAGGAAGAAGAAGAAGTCCAAGTATTTCAATGATTGATCACATTTTTCTCTAAAGAGACACTTTTGCAGATTCTGTTTACAAATACCTCTGTTGCAAAATGTATCATACAGAAGTGTTTTGTTGTTCTAAACCATTCAAGTGCTCCACACTTCCTTTGATGTCAATTCTAATAACAACCCCCTGGAAATACCATCTCTGGTGCAGCAATGAACACACAACTGTAGGCTGATGCTCAGTGGGATATTTGGCACAATATATTAATAAAGAAGCATATGCTGAATGCAGTATTCTCTCAGTAAGATTTAACCTAATAATAAATATGATATGTATTCCACATAGGAAGCTTCTTTGGGAAACCAGAAAATGAGGATGCATTTGCCTTCCCCTTCGCCTCGGAATCGACTTCTCATGCATTTGGAGATGGAAAAGATGACGTTGGTTTTTCATTTGCATTTGGACAGGATCAGAGATCACCACAGTCTCCTGCTATGGAAGGTTTTCATTCTTCCATACAAAATACAAAGCCATTTACACTCTTTTGAATACCTTTGACTTCCTTTTAAATTCTTTACCTACTTAGCCTTGACAAATGTTTCCAATTTCTTGAGTTAAAGTACAAAGCATTTCTTCTCCATCCATTTCTTGTAAGAATACATTATTGCAATTGCTGCAATGTGTGTTCATCAACCACACATTTTGAGATTTTCTTATTTATTTTGAAATGTGTTTGTTCATAAAATGTTATGATATGCTCTTGCTAAGTTGGCACTCAGAAACAGAAATATCATTTTAGAGCAGTGTGCTAATTCAATGTGTGAGAGCATTTAAACATCTAGATGAGAACTTTCAGCTTCTGATATAAACTAAATTACTTGGGTTAGTAAGAATGACTTTTAGCAGTTAAAACTGAATTTGAATTAAAGACAATGTTCTTGAGTATTCTGTATATAACAGGTGATTTATAAAATATTTGAAATAAACATTTTTGTTAATTTTATGTAAAGTTTTGTAGGTATTTCTTAATATCTGAAGTGGAGCGATGTTGCAATTGTAATACTTAACATTTCTTTCTTTCTACTCAAAATCCCAAAATCATGTTTCTTCCTCTTTATCTAATGTATTCCAAAAAGCACAGAGACAGTCCCCCAAGTCTGGCTGAGGTCAGTACAAGTATATCCCTCAGTTCTCCACAAAGGCCTTTCCTTATGGAAAAAATGGCTGTTAGGACAATATCAGGGTTACTCAGCAAGGAATGCTGACTGTTCTGAGCCACCAGAGCACTGTGCCCTGGGAATCCCTCAGAAGTATGTTCTCCAGAGCCACAACTTTCATATTTATGGCCTTTGAAGGAAATACCAGATCACTTTGAAGTTATTTTTTCTGTTACATATGAAACATAGGTTACTAATTTTTGAAACTCCTCACAAATTCATAAGGGAATTGGGTTTCCCAGTCACTAACTATGAAGTAAACTCCCTGACTGACAGGAGGCAAGCAAAATAAAGAGAGGTCCACATCATTCAGCAGACTTCACAGAAGAGATTGCAAATGCACAGACGAATCAGAAGGGCACACAGACTGAGAGAAGCAAGTGGCCAAAAAGCATCCTACCTGTAGAGCCTGCACAGTCTGCCAAAAAAATGTCAACAGAGTCCACACGGGAGTAGAGTCCCTTTCCCTCTGCTGCCCTGCAAAGCCCTTAATGACCAAAAGCTTGATTATCTCATTTTTTTTCTTTTCTGCCAAACTCCTAAATGCCTCAGGACTATTTTTGTGCCTAGTGACTTGTGAAAGTTGGATATTTTTTTTTAACTGGAAGTGAATCAGGAAGTTTTAGTGAAATCTTGCTGAGGTCCAGCTACTAAGAAGTGAGACACAGCTTTTCTAATCTACTGCATATCCATCAATCCGAAAAACCTAAAGCAGAGGCAAGTTTGAGTCTCTATCTGTTGTTTGGGGCAGTGTTTATGGTACACTGCTGACTGATATTCTGAGATCATTTAGAAAACTAGGAAGTATAATTTTGTTTGCTCAGTTTTTCCATAACCGAAGATCTTTCCTTATGAATTCTGTTCTCCATGGCTCAGATGTTACAGTCTGGAAGTCAAGGCTGCAGGTTGAAGTGGGAGAAACCACAGTGCTAGGTCTTGCTGGATGTTTACTGACACAAATTGGATAGGCTGATTAATAACCAAGCAGAGAAAGCTGCTTCAGAAGAGGCAACCACTCAGCATTTGGGATACTTTTCTGAGGTCTAAGACCATGAACTGCTTATAAACACACACTGGGACTTTTTCATTGGTATCTGTCCAATTCCACCTAGAAATGGTCCCTGGTTACGCCTATAAAATCAATAGTTGTGTTGCTGGGTTGCTGACACTGGTACATATCTCACTGCCCAATGTCCTTGTGGTTTGCCCTTTACATACACACTTGCTACACCCATTTCTAGCCTGAAAGTTGAGTGGAGAGAGATTCTCTTGTCAGCGTAGAGCAAAAACCAGGTACTGCAGGTGTCACACACGTGACTGCAACTGACCTGGAGCCCAGGAACCTCCAGAAGCAGCGGCAGCTGGGAGCTGTAATCCCTTCAAAGCTGTGCAGCTGTCAGCAAAGTGGCAATATGGTGACACTGTGCACTTGTGCTGCGAGTCCTTGGGACTGGGGGTGCCTTTTTGCTCTCTCCTTGGATTGCACTGAGCAAAAAAGAGGCTCACAACCAAGCCCGAAGGTACTAACAGCAAAAACCCCTCTCGAATAAGCAGGGCAGGGATTTGACTCTGAATCTTATAAGAGTATCCTAACCAGAAGGCAAATGTTTCTTTAGAGCCCTGATATCTTTAATGCACCACTTAAGTTTCTAATGAAGTTTTTGACACAAAACCACTTCACTTGAAATATTGCTTGTAAAAGCTGATGTGCCACGCTCCACTAGGTTAAATAAATATTAATAATAAATATTTTGTGTCACCAACCTTATAGGAAATATAATGATATCTGAATAAATCAATTTTTGAATTTGTTGAGTAAAATGTTTGAAGAAATTTACTAATGAAAATTACACTCTTACCTGCTGCTATGATGAGGAAGACACTGATGCATCGGTTTTCTTTCTCCCACGGAAATAACAGCTATATGGAAATGTCATTTTTGTGGTCAAAAATAACACAGAGAGAGCATTTCTCCACATTTGCCTTGTTCTGCAAAGTGGTCTTCCAGTAAAAAAATTGTTTTAATTTGTAAAGTAACATATCATCATGACTGGAGCACCATCTACTGTTTTACTGATAATTTTACTGATACATAAATGTAATGCATGTTTATAAACAGTTAGGGATATTTGGCTAACAAAACAAGCAACTGCTGTATGAGTTTGACACTAAAAAATTAATTTAGAAACTTTGAGGTAAAGACTAATACAAGGACTTCCATGGGTTGTGGAATATGAGATTTATTTTCATGTGCTGCTGTTTTATGCTTTCAAAGACCACTTTTAATAGGAAATAAGATATTCAGCAAACTGTTCCCAATCAAAAACCAGGTTTCATGTTGAGACCAACTTATGAATTTTCTGTAACTTCAGTCCAAGTGTATCGATTTAAAGTGCATATGCCCAGCATAACACTCTGCAGGGCAAATTTTGTTGTGTGGCTGTGTGTAATACTTAAGGTGATAAAACCATGGGAATTATTTATATTTTATATCAGAAAAACTGTATGAATAGGGCAACTGAGAGTGTTAAAATTGTCTCTTTACCACACTGAATCGTTAATGGCAACGTGTGAATACTTTGAGGAAAACAAAAAGTTTGTGTCGTGACGTTGTAGGCTCATCTAATTGCTCACTGATTTTATGCGTAATATAACAAAAGCAACCAGAATTCTGAGTTGGAAAAACTGCAGTGGTACAAGTGGTACAAAACTGGGGTTACAACGCAGAGAGTAGATCAGAGAACATTTTATGTAAGTAGTGGCTTTATTTCTAGCTACTTCTTAAATTACAGCACTGAACCCCATGGAAATTCTGTACATCGTTTCATCCCCTGTCTGGGCTCTATGCAAAGGAAAAGAAAAAAGAATTTAATTTTTCGTTTCAAGATCATGAACATAATTAAAACATCATTTTGGGACTAACAGGGCATCTCTGCACGTATGTGGGTAAATGCAGGCTTTGGGGGCAGGGGCAGGTGAATCGCTGCATCCTAAGAAAACAATCTTGCACTACAGCATTAATACGTTTAAGCATTTCAAGGAAATAAGCTTTAAGTGCTACATATTGTAACAGATTGGAATGTGTAGACTTACAGTATTAGATGGTCGTAATCCCCCCAGTGCAAGGCTGATTGCAGGGGTAGCAAGAGTTGGCTAATCCTTTCTGGCCAATGGCATAAAACAAGGATTAGTTTTTCATTTACTGCAACTGAGTGGGTCATTAGGATCCAAAGACACTAATGAGCCTGAACAGGCAATTGGATTCTGGTTTCAAAGTTATGGGCTAGTTTGAAAGGAGACTGATTGTGTCTTTTAATGATTTAAAATATGGTGTTTTGGTGACCTTTTGCCTGAGAAAAATGAATGAAGGATATAACCGTGGAACACAAACCTGGAATGCTGACTTTTTTCCTCCTGAAGCTTGAGTTGTTGCCAGATTCGTTGCCTTAGAGGCTGAATGGCTCATTTAGAAATATCTCTGTTGCCTTGCTTTTATGTTCTGCTCTTGATGTCTCCAGAGTTGACACAAGTCACATGCAATCAAGTCTGTATTCCTGGTGGACAGGCACTGTCCTAATATTCTCTGACTCACACCCAGGTTGTTTGCAGCTCAGCCGTTCTGCTTCCAGACACATCACTTTGTGCTGCGATGCTAACATCTTGCTGAGAAATTGCCTCTTGGCACGTTGTTTCTTGGATCCTGTACCTTGCTTGATTTGATGTGAAGATGATGCTCTTTTTAGCACTTGCAACGCGTTACTTTTGGAAAGGTAAATCTTTCCCTCCACCTTGCTACATCCCAGATATTTTCTTTTCAGGAATCACTTGAATTCAGCAATAATTGGTAGCTTGTATTTGGTTTCATTCAAAGTAAGCAAGGGTATGAAAGAAATATCAAAAGATGGACATTACCATGCTAATAGAATGTTTAGACATATGCAAAAGGAAAATACTTTGACTGTTATGACTCCATAGGAGAAACAGTGTCAAAAATTTTAATAACATGAACTTAATTTTCTGTATCTTACCACAGTCTACAAAACATCCACAAAATTATTTCATACAGCACAGGACTTGCTCCGTAATCCTTTGAGGCTTGGGTTGGGGAAGGGAAAGAAGTAGAGGACTAAGTTACAAAAAGTTCTTGCTAGTGGGGAACCAGCTCTTCTGACTGGTGGGAAGCTTGGAAGCTGACAGTCCAGACAGTCCATTCCATATTGAAACTCAGTTTCGAGCTTGCAGTTCTTATCTGCTCCCTTCTGCCAGAGCAGGACTGCCTTGAGCTAAGTGTGGTCTCTTGCAGCTCTTTTCTTTTTCCTGAGGCACTTGTGTGGCAAGTTTTAACTGTTTCCACAAATTTCCTGATGCTGTGATCAGTGATGTTGCTCACTGCCACAGCTGCAAAGGGCTCCTGTCCAGAAGTTACGGGTAAAAAGGGGTTAAAAATGTTTCTTAATTACAAAACCCCTGGAAGCGCTGTTTCCATTGCATTCCAGGGAGATGCCAAGCCTCTGAAGCACTCTAGCCCTTACCCCAGCTGTACCATACAACTTCAAATTGTGCCACATGGGCTTAAAAAATATCACTGGGCACAGTACGTTCTCCAAGGTGATTTTTTCCCTTGGGAATGAATACCACCACTCATGTGTCCCACTCTACATACATTGAAGGAGTTATCATGGGCAGCTGCTTATTTACTTCTCTCCCTCACTGCTGGAAAAGTCTCTTGGAAAACATGCCAGTTGTTACCAACACGATCTTTAGGGGGGAGATGTTAAACCAAGGCCTTGACCACCTCTGCTCAGTGCAGAGCCAGTGTTGCCACTGCTGCTACTTTGTTGAAGAAGAGTGACGCAGAGCCAGGGCTTCTTAGATTTTTTTTTTTTTTTAGTTTTTCATCTTGACCTAATATTTGTAACTCATCATCGGAAACTAAAGAGTAGAGCTGTGATAAAAAAGGTGTAAATCACAGAGTATGAGTAAGTCACCACTGAACTTCAGAGGTGCTTTTGAACCCAGGTTGGCCATCCAGCCAGAGCAAAAAGAAGCTGGTTCTTTGAAGTAGGTCACGACTTCATGTAAACCTCCACTTTATCTTGGATTGTGCTGTTCCCAGCTTTCAAAAAAATAAATCCTTAATAAATTTCTAGCACAGGAGAAGCATTCTGATCACATAATCAGGGGCATCTCTGTTTAGGTAGATTTTTCTGCTCTATCGCTTGTAGACAGAGCGATGTCAAAATTACCAATTGTAGTGACAAGTTTTTGGAGAATTGTTAAAAAAGCCAATATTTGGATGGACAGAAGAGATGAGTTCTCCAGATCTTTCTTTTAAATAGTTCTGACATATTCTTGTTTCTTATCAATATGATACTTGGATTATTTGTCTTGTGTTGCATTGGAATTATAGATGGTCCTTAGGTGAGTGTTGCCACATTATCGTAGTCATTGAGCATCTCACAATCCTCATTAATATAACAATGAACAGAGTTTGGGGTCAGATTGGTCTAAAGCAGAAAAATTTCTGCGTTGCCAAAATTTCCTTGGCATTACCTTGGGAGTCTGTGATCCAGAGCAGAGGCAGAGGGTCAGAGTGTTGAGGCACAAGTCTCTTTTGGTGTGTGAATGCCTCCTTCCCAGCAGCGTAGGGCTGGCAGCAGCGTGCACTGCCCTGCATTTTTATCACAGCTAGCTCACATATTGCAGTGTCAATATTTTATCAGAGAACACTTTACAACACAAAAAGGGGTGAAAAAAAAAGAAGGATGCTCCAGTGGATGCTGTATATGTTTCAGATTGCTCCGTTGAGTTTTATCTGAGCTGACATTACTGGAATAAAGTAGATTGTCAAAGGCTGGGCAGAGTGCTTTTATCATTTGCAAGTATTGGCATAAAATAAAATAACGATTCGAATTTCTGTTTTCTGTCTTTTGTGGATTACTCTGTCAGCTATGGTGATGCTTTTGACAGGGGAGTGCTGCTGGGTTAGTGATTTCTTCCAGAGCTTCTGAAATAGTGAAGTTATCTGTTATCATCATCATATCAAGGCTGACAGTTGATGGTCAGTGCTTATATATTGTCTTTGTAAATTACAAAATGAAGTTAGGAGCAGCAAATTCATCTCTCCACTTTTATAAGGTTAATTCCATGGGATTATTTGCCACCTACTTATATCCAGACTTGGTAAAATTTTTGGTAGCAGTTAAGTTGTGCAGAACAACTTCAGATAAGATTTTGTTCGGGTTTGATGGGTGTTTTTTTGTTTGTTTTGGTTTTTATTGTTTTAGGGTTTTAGGCAGGGAAGATAAAAGTTCAGTGCTGAGTGTGTCTTTTGAAAGCTTGTAGTGTTATGGAAATATTTAGATCTCTACAAGTTCCTGAGTGGAAGTTGTTACTAAACCAGATGTGGGTTCTATTACCTGTTTTTGCCATGTGCCACAGTACAGCAACTCTGTCACCAGTGTAGCTTTATAACCTAATGATCCACACAGGTAACATTTAACTATACATGAAATATCCCCAGCTGAAGCACTGGTCCTTACACAGAAAATTCTGTTATTCAGAGTTGTAATATGAATGCAATTTAATTAATGTACCAGCATACTGCAAGGGCACGTAGTGATAGGATAAGAAGGAGTGGCCTTAAGCTGAAAGAGGGCAGATTTAGGTTAGGTATTAAGAAGAAATTCTTTACCCAAAGGCTAGTGAGGCACTGGAACAGGTTGCCTGGAGCAGTTGTGGACTCATCATCCCCGAAGTTGTTCGAGGCCAGGTTGGATGGGACCTGCCTGGTCTGGTGGAAGTTGTCTCTGCCCACGGCAAGGGCTTGGAACTAGATGGTCTTTAAGACTCCTTCCAAGCCAAACAATTCCATGATTCTATGAGTCCATATTGAAAAAAAGTAGGGAGAGAGAACAGAAAATTTTAAATATTGCTGTCAAAATTAGCTCTTCACTCACACGACAAAATGGTAAATAAGTATCAAGGCACATAACTGCCTTGTGCTGTGCTTGGAATATAGGCCTGTGGAGTGACAAAGTATAATCAGTGTGACTGAGGTCTTGGCAAGAGAAAATAGTCACTGCTGAATCACATTGACAAATGTGCCTGAGATTTCAGGAATCATATAGTAAATAAACTAAAAATAAAATAAATAAATAAAACTTAGATTTATGAAATCAGCTGCTCCTAAATAAAAAAAAAAAATCAGCTGACTTTTTAAATTACTGTACGTGAGAACTGGATAAATTTTGGTACATACTCCTTGTTGGGAAAACATCACTGCTGTTGTGACTTGACAGATTATTTTGTGAGCAATCCTTCCCATTCCCCATCAGTGAAAGCAAAGATGTGTCTGAATTACTGTGCAGTTATAGCTGGGAGACCCATGTAGCAATTACTATTTATATTAGAGTGCCCACAAAGCACAGCTTCCTTTAGGGCCTCATTGTGTTACACACAATGAAAGAGTCCAGGCCTTAAACATTTTACAGTTTAAAAAGACTGGCAGACAATGAAGGGCTGGACGATAAAATGCTGAGTGCTTCCCAAAAGTTTTAACAACTTGACTGGAAATCAAATGTGATCAGTGCCTCACAGTACCAGTCACTCTAAGCTATGTAGAATTCATTAAAAAGAAAGTATAGACTAAAATGGTGAAGAATGAACAATTCTCACTAATTTCATAGGATTTGCAGAAGGGAGAAAGCCTTAAAATAAATTCTAAGCCTTTGGAAAATGTGCTAGTTGGAAATACAGTGGAATTCCTCTCATTGGCCAGATTTTGTTAGGATATCTCATTAAGGTACTGTGCACCAAATTCAAACCAGGCCATTTCCACTGGATCAATGCTCCTGATGAGCCATGCTCTGAGCAGAGTTGTCATCAGGAACTTAAGCTGGGAGAAATTTATAAAATCTGAAAAATGGCAGCTTTCAAAGTGTTGAATGTCCTTTCAAGTGCTTGTCAGTCTAGGAAGATGATGGAAGAACAAATCTGACGAGGGAAAGAGAGGCAAATGGCAAGAAGGGAAAAGTTGTAGGGGGAAAAAGAGACAGACTGACAATCAGTGCTTGAGATGTAACACATTTCCTCCTGCTTACCCCAAGACTGTAGTAAGACTTTAGGCAGGATTGATCAGTGTCTGCATGTTTCAGTGCTTTCAGAGGTGGATTCAAGCAGAGGAAGGTGGATCTGTGGCACAGGCGCACATCCCCAGCCTTCTGCATATTTCCTTTTATCAGAGGCTGCAGCAACATCTCCTGTGCAGGGCAGTGTTGGTCAGCGTGAAGGGCTCCAGGCAGCAGCAAGATGCCAGGTCAGTGGCCTGGGAAACCAGCCTTGTTTTTCCTATCATAAATGCTGGCTCTGTTTGGGCCATTTTCATTGTCATTTCTCCAGTCAGCACTGCAGCTTCTGGCAGCTGCTGTGGGAGACAGAAAGGAGGCCGCCCATATGGCGAGCGCACCGTACCAAAGGTGCCTCGGCGTTCGGGAGGATCCCTACAAATGTCACTGACGGGTCACTGAAGGCCTGATTTTATTTCAGCAAAGTCAATGAGGATTTTGGCGTTTATTAGTAGGAGCAGAAACAAAATCTTAATCCCTGGTAATTCTGTTTGTATTACATTATATGCAGTGTCACAGATGTGCACAAGATACTGTGAAAAACACAGGGTCATATGCTGCTGTCACCTGCTCTTCCAGAACAATGAGACTGAAGCCAGAGTGGACCTGCAGGAAGGCTTGAGGCCACTGTTTTAGGCCACCAATTTCATTTTTTTCCCATCCTCTGGGAGAGAAAATAAATTTTGGGGCAGTAGATGTGTGTCACTAAACTTACGGATGCCTCCTCCAGTCTCGCTGCTGGTGAGCTCTCAAGATGCTGAGAGCATCCCTTGGCCAGATGCAACCTTAGTTCCTGCATGTGTTGTAAGATCTGGAGCAGAATGACAGACACGAAGTGAAGGCAGGGGCATTAAGACAGAGGTTCAAGCAGGGGAGGACAAGCAGGAAAACACAAAATAAGCAAGTAAGCAGGATATGAGAAAAAGAACAGGATCATGAAGCGTGAAGAAGGAACACTGGGTGGGAAAATAGATCCCCAAATGGTCCTGTTAATTCCAGCTGAGTCACTGTTCTTTGACCCAAATGCTTTATCTCCTCAGTGTCTCCTCCCTGCTGTGCGCTGGCTCCAGTGAGCGCTGGGCACCACTCTGAGGACGTGGCCAAATCCTGCTAGGCAGGGACCTCTGCTTTCCTACTGCTTTTACAGCTTATTGTGAGGACCTCAACGGCTGATTACATCAACTTAGATGGGCAGTGATCTGAGGAGACGCTGAAGTAAAGACACAGCAAGTAAAACCATTGCTGAGATAGACAGGAGCAAAGAAATGTGGAAACCCCGGTGCAGAAATGCCCGAGTGTCTGTGTGCTCCCACTTACGTAACTCCCCCATCGTGCAAAGTGCCAGCCCTGGCACTCAGCGCTGCCACACTGGCCTGGCCTGACCAAGGCATAAAGTATCTTTTCATTTGGTGCTTGCTCACAACGTGCCCCGTTGTTCTGCAGTGCTGACCTGAACCGGCCAAAGCGGCCGCTCTTCATTTGTGAAGTGGGCTGCACTTAATCCGGGCACTGCTCCAGCCCTGCAGGCTCCACGAACTTGGGTGGCTGCAGCCGAGCTGCTTGCGTGCTGCAGAACAGGGCTTGTGGCTGGCCAGCTTCTTGGATATACTCTTGGGAGTGCAAGGACACCTAGAGCATCGTAAACTGAGGATGCCCCTGTCACTGGGGTGGGATCCTTGTAATGGATGGAGCCAAACCCCTGAACTTGGAGCTCACTGCTTTCTCCACATCCTTGTGACTGCCAGAGTTACCTGCTGCACTCAACAAATGATTTTGTTGAGAGAGTTGTCCACAAGTGGCAATATTTGTCATGTGCTAAATTTGTTTCGTATTAAGAGTTTGTTTAATAAGACGTCAAGTGTTAACTGAGTCTGATTGCATTCCTGCTACTCCAGAGCCAGGGAGAGCAGAGCAAGGACAAAGCACATGTTGCTTTTCAGCTTTGTTCCTCTTGCTGGTACTTACAGCCTGGTATAAGCACCACTCACACGCTCCTGTGTCTGGCAGATCTGTTTGTGTCTTTATGATCACAAGAACTTTGTTTTCATAAACTGGATTTGTGCAAGCAGGGGTGTGTGCACATGGAAGCAGCACAACCCCTGTCCCACACCCCCTCCAGCTGTCAGCCTCCTGCTTCCCAAAGCACGTGTGGGTATAGAGAGGTGTGGAATCAGTGCGGAGTCCAAATAAACTGCTGACGAATTTAGGTCACTAACAGAACCCCAGAATGGCTTGGGTTGAAAGGGACCTTAAAAATGACCTAAAGATGATTCTAACACCCCTGCCATGGGCAGGGACACTTTTCACTAGACCAGGTTGTTGAAAGACCCAACCAACTTGGCCTGGAACACTTCAAGGGATGTGGCACTGACATCCTGGTGTGCTTCTGCCATTAAACTTCTAATTAGAACACCTATAAACACCATGTAACCATTCCTGGGGCCAGTTTTATCTAATCTAGGTCAGTGGTGAATCTCTAAATTTATTTGTTTTATGTAATGTCTGGAGAGCTGGGCCTGTCTCTGGACAATCTCCCAGTATCTCTGTTTTCAAAGGGTGTAAACACTAACATGTTAATAATGGCTTTGTCGCCATCATTGCTATTCTTATGTGCTACAAGGTCCACACATTTTTTGAACACTTCCAGGCATGGTGATTCCACCACTTCCCTGGGCAGCCTGTTCCAATACTTTTATTAGAATGAACAAGTGGGGGAAAAAGCTAAGTTGGCTCATTTGATTTAGTTTCAGTTGTGATGGTGCAAATTTTGGTTGTTTGAGCTGCTTATTGAACAGGGTACAATTAACCTTTTCCTGGAAGCAAGCTGAGTGTCTCTTACATAAAGGCTTATCCTCTAAGCATGAAGTCATGATTCTGATAAAGCTGAATTATGACTTTAATAATGCACAAACACGATTCACCCCAAGGATTTCCACTGAAAACAGACCCATATGCCACTGGACTGTCACCTTCATAGAACATTTATTAGGAATAAATACTGTGAAGCTGTGCTGAGCTTTTAGCTCTATGAGTTTCAGGTAAAAACCTGGTGGAAGCAATTCTTAGTTTCGGCTGGGAAAAATATTCTGGGTTTTATTTTTATTCACTAGGAGCACAGTCCTTCTTTCCAGGGAAGACATGGTCTTTCTAAAGCTGTTGGCAGGAAAAGCCAACACTGTTCACTTGGATGTTTAATGAAGGTTTGTATTCATGCTGGAGCTCTTCCCTTTCTGAGCACTTGGAGCTGCTGTGGGTGCTGTGGGCATGAGTCTGGTCACATCAGCCTTTGGTTACAGCACCAGACTGACAGAAAGGGGCCCCCTCTCTCCAGCAAATAAACTCTGATCAACAGAACACACTAAAGATGATAATCACTGTTAGACCATACCCCTGTGTCTTTATTTCCCTTATTTGATCAGGGGAGGTATTTTGCTAACACTGGGGGTGTATTTGAGCCACTCACCTTCCCATGCTGTAATGGAAAGACCGGATCACCCAGCATTCAAACCTCAGCTCAGGAGGCAGAAAAAACCCCAATTCCCAGCATTTTCACCACTCAAGATGCAAAATACAAGACTGTTTCCTCCTATATCTCAACAATTATCCCTTCTACCAGAACATCTCTGAACTGGTCTTTTCTTAGCCCCACAGATGCTGTTTCCAAGACCAGCTCACCTCACACACGTGCAAAACAAACCAGATTCTGCTCTACTTTCATTGCGCTTTGTGTGTGTGCTTGTGACATCATTTAAATAAGCTTATCCTGCTCAGAAAGAAAAAAACCATTCCTACCACAGTTTAGGTAAACCAAGCAATTATTTTGTTACTAAGTGTAATTAATGCCTAATGATTTGCTTTGATTAATAGGACAATCAGCATCTGCTCCTAGAAATAGGGATTAGTAACCCAAGCCATCTCTAGTATTAGAAGGTAGGGGGTCCTTTTGTACTAAACCCTATTTTTCCACATTCTTCTCAAAGCAGAAAAGCCCTGTGCTGTATTCTAAAAGCAGAATAAAGGGAAGGTAGTATATTTCTGAAAAAATAGAGTGAAAGCTTTATAATGTCCTCATGAATTTGTGTTTTTGAGTGAAATCAATGCATCTCCATCCTTTAAGAAAGAAATTACTCTGATTTAATTTTTTATGAGCAAAGTTACAGCCAAAACATTTAAGATTTTGCATCTGCTAGGCTGGAACAGTAAGTTGAAATAAATAAGAACCTATGTTTGATATTTCCGTGTGGCTGATTACTGCTGAGTATTCCCAGTATAGGAAGCAATAAAATGGTATTTTATAGACATGATATTAATATTTCTAAATCCCCTGATCAGTTTATCTTTTTTTTCCCTGTATGACTTAAGAATCACAACACACAACGCAGCTGCAAGGCTAATCATTCTTTAGCATCTCCTATTGATCCTGGAGATAGAGCTGGAGTGGGGCTGGATCCAAACACTAATCCAATCGTATAACAGACATCCCCATATGGTCAGTCCCCAGCTTTGCCTTAAGCCAATCAATAATCACTTTGACAAAGAAAAATAAATCTGGATTTCTTTTTTTCCTGGGGAAAGGTTGGGCTCGGAATGCTCCATCTACCAAGTGTTCTGGACTTCTCAGTCACTTTAGTGTCCACTCTGAAATAGAGCTTGCAACGACTGGTACAAAACCAGGGAAACGGTCTCGTTACCGGGATTAGTACAGAGCCGAGGACAGAATTAACTTGAGCCACACGTCTTGCTTCTAAAAGCCTTTAAAAGAGACTGAACACCTTGTAAATGAGTCGGGCTTTCTTTGTAATATAAAAATATCCTTGAAGAAAACATGTCAGTTGGAGCTACGGAACTTGGGAGGTGTGTGAGGCTCGCCTAGAGGCTTTTCCTCACTACTCAGGGTTTGGACAACACAAGAATGCAGGGCAAGTCTGTAGTAGGCACCTGGTAAGCACTGAGTTTATTCCATTTATTGATGTTTTCACAGGAATGTTCATCTGCAGAGTCATGTGCAGTGCTGAATGCAGTGAAGAGACACCACAGATGCCAACTTTTCACATGGCTCTACTTCAGCTCCTCTCTGAGTCCGGCTGGTTGAGGGCTGACTCCTGTGTCTGGCCTTCGGCCACACATGCCCCATCTGTACCAGCTCCTCTGTGTCCAGAAACTGTATTTCCAATCCTCTTGCACAGGAATTCATGCTGCAATTGCAGAAGGACTCTGCCAGGTCAGGGCTGATGGTGAAGGATGATGATGAAGATCAAACATTCCCTGAAGGTTCAGGTTAATCCAGTGAATAATTCTCTGATACCAAAACTCACAATATTCAGAATGAACTGCCTTTGACCAGACAGAGGCTGAAACTAAATGACAACACATGGACATTTATAGATACTTTTCCCCAGCAGGTCTTTAAATTAGAAAATCTAAACACCAGCAGGTACCAAGCACTCGAGATGTCAGAAAGTTCTTTGTAAGCCAGAATACTGCAAAGTAGGAACCCAGCAAAAATAACCTGCCTAAAAGATGATCAGAATCCTCTTTCTGGGCAAAGTCTTTCCTGATCTTTCTCCAGCTGGAGGTTTAGACTGTTTAGGTATATGTTGTCCAGTGGGTCCCTGCATTCCTCATGGCACTGTGGTGCATCTTTTTACTTTTTCTTGTAATTAGAGCTGCTTTGGGATTGGTCTTGACAGCAGTTTGAAGTGTTTTTTTTTTTCAGAAATGTCACAGGAAGTATATTAATGGAGAGATGCCAATTAAAAGCTATGAAGTCCCACGTTACAATGGAGAGAAATTCTCGTGTATATTCCAGTTCAATCTTTGAAATATAAAAGCAGAGACAAAACATCCCTGGTGTTTCTTTCCTCCCTTGAATTCCATCTTTCACCACCCTATCCCCTTTGCAGGTTGATGAGCGGCTGTTGCTAAATATATGCATAACAGTGAAAACCACTACATAATACAATGCATTGGAAAAGGGTCCTGCCAGGCTTCTAGGTCAAGGGAAGGAATACCTCTTTATTTCCTAGTTATCTTATCTGCCCATTTGTCTCCTTTTGCTTTATGAAAGAGCTGATGAGGAAGGTCTCCAGTGGATGGAGCTATTCAGAAAAAGACCTGACATTTTGAATGAAAATTCAGGCTGCCTCCAGACATTGTGTCCCTGGTGCTATTAAACAATAATCAAATCTAATGACATTCATATTTACTCTGAAAACAGAAGGCATACAGGTATTCAATTTCAGAAAACCCAGGTAATTGACTTAGAAATGAAATCTGTGACAGATGGCTGCGAAATGGATGATTTAGGTAGAACACAAAAAAAAAGTAATGCTTAAACCTTTGGGAAGAAGAGACAAGAGCCAACAGTAGGCAGAAGCACAGATGTTTGCACTCTTATTCTGCAGAGAAATGCATAGAAACATGGGGAAAATTCATGGAAAGGGATCCCTACTTCACCAAAGTCTGCCACTGGCATCACAAACAGTGTGGTGACAGACTCGGGCTCAGAGGACTCCCAGCACAGCACACGTGCCAGTGCCCACATGCCAGTGATGTGTCCCTGCCTGCCTCTCTGAAACTGGTAGCAATTTTAACACCTCCAGTGTGTTAAATTTGCACCTTCAGCGTGTTTAACACCTTTATTGTGTGTCAGTGAGGACTTGGGTTACATTGACGAGGATATTTTACCCCTCTCCGTGGGTAAAAGTTAAAAGTTGTGGCCCTAAACCAATGGCACATGTCTGCCTGATTTATGCACAGCTTCCTTCTTGGCCCCAAGCCTGCCATCAGTTTAACCCTGACTTTGTGATAAATCACCCACGGCTTGAGAGGTTTCTGGGGATCAGCAGAGGCAACAACTCGACTCGCATGAAAATTCGCCCACATGTGGATGTTTCAAAAGGAGCTGGGGAACAGCGTCCCCAGACCCCAAAACTGTCAATAATGGTGGAAAAAAGTCTTCTCAGAGTCCTGTAAATGGAGTTTTGGACCTGCAGATTAAGTGGTTTTGTCTTACTTGCTGCTTTCACCACCTCCTTCAGACCTCCCATAGTCCTGACACGGACTCTGCTTCCATGGAAATTGTCACAGACCAGGCTCTGTCCCACTCCCCTGTCCCTGTGGATGGAGCACCTGAGTAATGTCTCTTTCTGGATGACTCCTCCATCCCCGGTCCTCAGAGCTGCACTTTGTAAGATGATTCTTGAGCTGTGAACTGATCCTGCTGCACAGCCTGGTAGGAATTCCTGGCACGTGCTCAGATTCCCAGGTGGCCGTGTCAGGATGTGGCATCGCTTCTCCCGTACCAGTCCTGGGTGTGTGATGACAGAGGATAATGCAAGAGCACAAAGCCAGGCAGGTGAAGAAGGTCTTTGTGTGCACAGTTTGTCACCTTTTAAAGTGTCAGTAATGAGATGGCCCCGCTGCTGCTGCCAGGAGCTGGAATGAGCTGGAACACCACGAGGACTGGGAGAGAAGCATTTAGGTGAGGATCCAGTCTGAAAAGCCTGTACATGCCCCACACAATTTCACAGAGTTTGCCACAGCCAATACTGGTACAACGCATCTCCAGGCAGAGTAATTCCGCAGTGATGACCACAACCACGGGTAGTGCAACTTGGAGATGCTTCCTGGCCTCCCACCTAACAGCATCCCTGAAACCAGAGCCCTGCAGCAGGATGAGCAGGATTAGTCCAAAGGGAATTGTTGCCATGCCCACGAGATCTCTGGTGCTGAGACAGGTGAGCCCCAGAGCAGTGGCAGTTCACGTGCAAGCAGAGTGGATCCTGAATCTGTTGGATTTCTCCTGTTGAAATGCCCCTGTAAAAGCTTTGCTGACTCCCCCGACCCGAGGGCTGTGCTCTGCTCTCAGGGATGTGTACTCACAGCTCCCACCAACACCCACTCAGATAAACTCATCTGCCTGTTGCCTGACAGGACATCCCAAGGTGGCAGAGCACTGCAGGAAGGTCCATATCCTTCAGAGGCTGGATAAGAAATGTCATTGAGCTAAAGAAAACATCAGCATTGCTGCAATTACCCACTGTGCTTCACAAGACAGCTGACTCCATCAGTTCTTGCCCCTGCCCTGCCTTCCCTGCCTCCCAGCTGCAGGTTTAAAAAGCCTCCACCAATACACTTATCTTCAAAGCTTCCAGGGGCAAAACTTTCCTCTGCAGCCTTCATCGCACCTCTCAGGCTCATATTCACAAGCACAGAATTCAACGTACAATCAACACCCACTCAGCACAAAGATCATTCTTGACACCAGAGGAAAAGTTAATGTATGAAGGAATAAAAGAATATGTAATTGAGATTTCCCCAGAGCAGAAAGGAGTGGAGGAATCTGCCACTGCACATCATGCGTCTCACTAACAGATCCATATTCATTCTGCTTAAATGTATTCTGGTAGTTCTTATGTGTTCCTTGTAGTTCCTAACAATTATATCTGATCTCTTTGTTAGGGACAGAAAATGTAGGCTTAATAGGATGTCAACAGACAAGGAGTATAAAGTAATTGCCCATTACGCTATAAATGTGTTATAATCATTTGCCAGAGGGAGAAAAAGTCTAATTGAATGAAAACTCTTGATGGTTTCATTATGCTTCTATTAAAAGGCAGTCAGCCCTCCTGATCCAAATACAAGGCTTGACTCTTCTTTCATTTACATCTGTAAAAAACTGGGAGCAACCACAATGTTACTGATGGATTTGCAGCGCCACAGAGCTGGAGTAAGAGAGCTCAGAGTGAGTCCTGAGCATTTCTGAGCCAGGATGAAATGAAAACATTTACCACACATGTGGCAGAGGAAGAAAAACTCAATACGAATGTCAGCAAAGCTGAATAAAATGCCAGAGCTGTTCCCAGCAATGGCAGGAATCAAAATCTGTGTGTGTGAAGAAAGCAAAAGAAGGGCCTAAATTCTGCCTTTCAAATTGCACTCATAAAAATCCACACTAATTATTTGCTTATTAGTTATTAAATAAAACTTCCTTTTCTCCATCCTCCCTGACACCCAGTCAGAACAGAGCTGTTGAAATCCTTTTCTGTCTTTGCCTAGATCAGCCCAGCCTTTTACAACCACTCACCAACTCCCCCTTTCTTTGCTGCATCTCGTTGGAGCTCCTTGTCCTTGCCTCTGTGCCCTGCATAATTCCAGCTCTCCCCCACATTTTCCACGCCCTACGTACCGACTCCTCTGCACTTTCACCTCCTGCCACCACTCACAGCCCTCCTCAGGTGCTTCACAAAGTCATCCCCTCGCTGACTTCCAATAGATTTTGAAGATCGTTTTCTTCCGTGACCTTAAATAAACACAGCCCTTGGTACCTTCATCCACTTAGCACATGACAGCAGGGGCTGTTGCTCCTCCTCTGCATCAGCCTCTCCAAATGTGGATCTTCAGTGCTGGTGTGTTTGTCCCTGCTTCCCCAGCCCATCCACCTCAGTGCCTGCTGTGGAGTCATTTTTGAGCTCTCTGGGATGGGAATGGTGAGCTGCAGAGGGGTCCCACCTGCACTGTGAGGAAAAACACGTAGATTTGGGTGTCTCTGCATCCAGCTGGGGCTCCTGCAGCACGGCATGGTGGGTGAGAGGTGATCAGGCTAGGAAAGGATGAGGGGTAGCCATGATTTGGGACTTAGGAAGAAATCCTTCCCTGTGAGGGTGTGAGGCCCTGGCACAGGCTGCCCAGAGAAGCTGCGGCTGCCCCATCCCTGGGAATGTTCGAAGCCAGGCTGAATGAGGCTCTGTGCAACGTGGTCTGGTGGAAGGTGTCCCTGCCCATGGAGACGGGGTGGAATTTGATTATGTTTGAGGTCTCTTCCAACCCTTACCACTCTGATTCCATGATTCTCTGTTCTTGGGTCAGCCTGGGATAATTGCTGTCCCCCGCCCGCAGTGGGAAGCCCTTGATGTCTCGTCAGCTGCCCACAAACTTCCATGGGACAGGATTTATGCCTGGACATGGGAGAATTTTGGGATGTGGCTCATGAGGTCGGACAGAATGGACACCCCTAAGCTAAGCTCTCTCAGCAAAACCACTTTCAGCTTGTCTTGATTGATAAAGGTCTTTTTTCCAGCAGGAGCAAGCACCGATATTTCATGCCTTTTAAAGACTGACTTTTCATAATAGCCCTTGGTGGGTCTCTGAAGCATCACACACGACTCCCTGAGGATCTGCAGGCCACTGACGGGGGAGTGTTTACAGCTCACTCCCTGGCTTCCTCTGACCAGGCAAATTGTTGAAGCTGCCTGAGCAGAGGTGTTTGTGTGAGCTGAGGGTGTGCCCTGGAGGTAGCAAGGAGCAGAGATCTCCCCTGCATGGGGATTTGAAAGTGGTTTTAAAGGCAGACAGCTGCTCCTCATGCTCCCTTGCACACACGCAAGATACTTGTGTAAGTTATAAGACAACAGAAAACCCCCACTGGCCGTTTATAGGTTGCACAGATGATGCTCTAACTAGGATCATCACCCAAAACAGAGAGAAAGTAAATATCTATATACACTTAGCAGCAAATCTTTCTGGCCCTCAGGCCACAGGCTCCCTGGCTTTCTATCTGAGTACCTGCCTACCCAGGCAGTTTGTTGCACACCAAGTCTTTTGCAGACTGGGAATGTAGCAAATTTTGCTTTCCCTCCTCCCCTCTCTCAATCTGGCTCTCTTTTAGAAGATCTGGTGTGAATTTGTGTCATTACTGGCACCTTTTTCAAAGCTCATCTTCAGGGCTCAGCGCAATAAACACATGGGTTGTTTATGCAAAGAAGGCTCAGCAGTGAAGCTGATGTTTGGGCACGTCTGACCCTTCACTATCATTTTTTGATGGAAAACTCCCACCTTTTCATTGGGTTTGTCTTTGAGGGAACCCCACTGTGCTTGGCCCGACCTCTGGACCTCGCTGGCTGTTTTCAATCACGTCTGAAACTTTGGTTTCTTCACAGTTCTCCTGAGAACAGCCAGAAGGGAGGCAGGTGAGTCCCTGGCTGAGGGAAGGACAGGCAGGGTACAGCTGTTTCCCTGTGTCCAGATGTGAGCATTTGGCCAAGCAGCATCTCAGCTGAGCTGAGGCTTCCCTCCTGGACAGGGTGAGGCAGCTAGGGGCAGAAATTTGGGGGACAAAGAGCACACACCCAGTGCAACAGAGACATCACTGCTTCATGTTACAGCACTGCTTCATTCCCCTGTGCTGCATTTTTATCTGCATTCAATTGGCTCGTGCATTTGCATGAACAAACCATTGCATAATCCTTGGATTGTGAATCACAGAATAATTCAGCTTGGAAAAGCCCTATAAGATCATCAAGTCCAGCTGTTAACCCAGCACTGCCAAGGCCACCACGAACCCATGTCCCCAACTGCCACATTCACACATCTTTTAAACACCTCCAGGGATGGTGACTCTTCCCTGGCAGCCTGTTCCAGCGCCTGACAACCCCTTCAGTGAAGAAATTTTCGTGGATATCCAAACCAAACCTCCCCTAGCACAACATAAGGCCGTTTCCTCTTGTCCTGTCCCTTGTCACTTGCAAGTAGAGATGTCCTTTGTGGGAGCTGTAGAGAGCAATTGGCTGCACATTTCAGTCACAGATCCTTGTACACAGCAGTGGGATTATTGTCCCTATCTCTGCTGTTTTATAGAAATATAGATACTCTCTGTTCAGGAAACCCCAGCAGAAGAATTGTGGCTAAAATGCTGCACTGTGAGCAGCCCTGTGTGCTGGCTGCTTTATTTTTACACTATTGGGAGTGAAAATTAAATAGAATGACATGATAAACAAAACCTGGCATAAAAGATAAACAAGGATCACTAAAATCATGTTGTTTAAAGATTAAATATCCCTGTTGCTTTTGACATTACAAAACCAAGTCCATTCTAAAATATCAGGAACATTTTATCACTTTTGGCCTGTAACTAAAACTGGGTAATTTTAACATTTTCTTTCAGTTTAATACAGACAAACAAAGGATATAAAAGTGTTAGCAGAAATTAGAAGTAATTCTGCTGAAATCTTTAGTCAAAATTTTCACCTTGAACATGTTAAAACAGATTTATATATATTTCTTTAGAAAATCAGAATTTTAGTGAGAACCATTATCTTTCCTGGTCTTGCAAATCGCCTTCAAAATCCCCTTCATAGTTATGTTCTAACTTCAAAAGCAACCTGTATTTTAAATGTTTCACCTCATGTCTTGGAAGTTCAGTTCTGAGAGGAAAAAATCCAGCTCTGTTTTGGAGAGTTATCAAAGTGTAGATTTAGGAGACTAATTTTAGGCACCCAGCCTTGAAGTTTTGACCAATGGGATTATGTTGGTAGAAACAACAGCAAAGCTCCAAATCTGGGGAAAATAACAAAGCAGAAAGATCTTCTGAAGGAAGGACAATCCGCCTCCTACAAAAGCTGCCAAGGATTACTGTAAAGCAATAATTAATGACCATTGCTGCTGGGTCTCTAACTGATGCAGGGGGAATATTGATATAATCCTATTAGCGTGTTGCTCTCATTAATGTACTTATGTCAATTAGCTGAGCATTTTAGCAGAAAGGTGAATTTATGATTTTTTTTTTCCTCCATCCAACATAGATTTCCATTGCAAAAATCAATTTTGAACAACCACCAAAGATCAAGGTCCATTAATGAATCTTATCTGACACTAATGTTGTCTAATTACATTAAAATGTCACAACTAATTTAATGGCAGCAGAGCTCCCTGCTCCATAAACAAACACAAGTTTGGTTACATTTCTAAAGAATTTAACATTTGATCAGGAAAATAATGAATGGAAATTCCAGTTTTGACAATTTTCTGCATTTCTGACATTCTTGAGTGTTTTGAAATAAAGAGCAAGAAAAACCTGGGCTCAACAGAACATTCCAGACCCTGAGGAGACCTTAGAGCCCTTTCCAGTACCTAAAAGGGCTCCAAGAGACCTGGAGAGGGACTTTCAGCAAGGGTGTGGAGTGATAGGACAAGGGGGAATGGCTTTAATCTGACAAATGGCAGGTTTAGATTAAATATTAGGATTTTTTTTTTCCCCCTGTGGGGTGCTGAGGCCCTGGCACAGGTTGCCCACAGAAGCTGTGGCTGCCCCATCCCTGGAAGTGTTCAAGCCCCATCTGGATGGGGCTTTGAGCAGCCTGGTTACTCAAACAGAGGGACCAGAGACTGCAGGGAAAACACAGTGAGGGTTTTCATCATTCCCACACGCCTGAGCCTTGAAAATGAGTTAAAATAAGACACTGAACCAACAACTCTTCACATGACTGAGAACTGGGGCAAGGAGGGGAGATCTTAACCTAATTCCCACTGGGTTTTTTTCCTTCAACAAAACAAAACAGCAGACTCTTTCACAGTTGCCAGAGCTGGAGCCTCAGTGAGAGATTATGAGGGATGCAGCCAGTGACTAAGTTCGGATACAAAAGCATTTCTGATTGGTTTCCCACAAGATGAAATTCTGTTATAAAACCTGCTGCTCGTTTTCCATTGAGAGAGTAATTTGGGAAACTGTCTCTCTTTGTGCTCTAACTAGGCAGCAGATGGCTCCAGATATGTTTTACTTGGTCCTATTGATTTCACCACACGATTTAATTTTATTTCTCAGCAGAGCAGATTAAAATATGTGAGATGCTTTATAGGCCCCTGAAATGACAGAAACTTGCCCCAGAAAAGCTCCAGCATCAGTCCATCACAAAGAGCACCTCTTATCCTTGTGTCAGCTCAGAGACATCCCCCTCTGCCCCACAGTCTCCAGTGGCATTTTTTGGGTCCAGGGAATGGTGTTGGCAAATCCAGTGCAAAACACAGACAATAAACAGTCTAAGGAGAAACAAGAGACCCTGAGGAAAAGAGGTGCAATGTGGCGGGGTTTTTTTTTAAAAGCCCATCCCCAACGTGTGCTTAATAAATAATTAATTGCTGTTATTTCCAAGCTCTGATCCATTTTCACACAAATGCACTTTTAACTCCAGTGATAAAAAAATAGGGATGCTTTTTTGTTGATTCTTCTTCAGTGCAGCCTTGAGGCAATAAACCAAATTGACTGCTAAATTTAGACAAGAATACAGTCTGGCCGAGTCATTTCAGAGTCCATAAATTTATTAATAAGTGAGATCAAGACGAGTCAGGAAACAATCCCTGAGATGCAGAGCTGCTTCTCCTTTTACTGGGTCATGGATAGTTTGGGGTTTGAAACACGTATTGTACTCTCCATTTTACATGTCTAAGTCTGGAGTTATTCTCTAAACTGTGAAAAAAACTGTGTGGAGGAAGAACAACTTCCCCTGCTGAGGAGCTGTTTGTTCCAGTTTGTTCCAGACTCCACACTTCTCTTTCTACCCTTAGGATTCCTGCCTTTTCCAGCTGAGAGTGGGTATAAGTAGTATTTCCGTATTTTTACCTTTATATTTAATCTTTTATAAGTAGTATTTCCTTTGTGTTCCCAGGCAAAGGGGTACCTGGGAGTGTATTTGAAGCCCACATTTTGCATTTTTGTGCAAAGCAGGTGTGGTGGCTGGTGCTCAGTCACACTCCTCACACAGTTCCTAACTTTTTGTCTCAGGTATGGTATGAAGGTATCTCTCACATTTTTCCAGGTTAGAAAACAAACCCGCAGCAAGAACGAGTGACCTGTCTCCAGAGCTGCACAAAGAAGGGTGCAGCCAGTTAAAGATCCATTGTGTGGCAAGGTGGGAAAAGAAAGAGGTGGGATATGAGTGGAGAATCCACTCCCCTCACTGGAGAAAGGAACTGAATCTCATCTTCCCGAGGAGGAGAGCAGGCAAGCAGCTCTCACCTCAGAGTAGTGAATGCCACGATCTGTCCTCCTGCTCTTCATCATCTCCTTGTACTTCACAGGCAAGGCACGACAAGAACCTTCCTGAAGAAGCCTGGGAGTTTCTCCAGGCACTGCGCACGAGACCTGGCCTTGAGAGATGTCTCCCATTTCTCCCAAGATCTTCCTGCCCATACCATGGACTTCTGCAATGGCAACAGAGCTACAGCCAGTAGGGTCATAGATTTTATCACTGTTTGGGAAAACAGCTCCACTTGGATCAGACCTTGTGTCCAGAGAGTGGTCAGCATTGGAAGAGGGACCAGGCATTTACTTGGAGCGAATCTCTCTGTCATCTTTCTCCCCCACTGTGTCCTTTCATCTTCCCTACTCTTCTCCTGTTCATGCCCAGGGATTGGTGCCTGAAAAGGGCTCTGCTGTGCAGGGACAGACTGTGGCAACAGCTGCATCCGTAACAAGGACTGCATTAAAAACTGAGAAGGCTAAGAGGGAGCTGGAAGCCGAGAATGTGAGGAGGAAAGGCATCAGAGGACAACGGGGGTGGTTTGTACCTTGTCCTGCTGCAGAGCCTGTTTTCCTGCAGCAATGTACTTCTTCAGGAGCTGCTGAAGGCAAACATGAATGGATGCTGCAGTGGCTTTCTCTGGGGCTAGAGCTTGCACTCAGGAAAATTACAGCCTTTTAGTTACTTAGCAGCAACATCCCACTTCCCTCTACTTTCCTAGTAGACTTGTGCGTCCATCACCCTTGGAGTCAGGGAGAGAAAGGCAAGAACTTGTTCTGTGCTTAGAGCATGAGCCTGAGGCTGTGCCACGAGCTTGACCCTGTCACTAACAGAATGTAATTTAATCACCAGACTTTCAATATCGATCTATGATTGTGAACATTTCAACCTGGACACCGCCACAGTTATGGCTGAAAGTCTTTCCACTCACATCCCCAGGCTACAAACTTCAAGTCCAAGCTCATGGAACCACAGAATTGTAGAATGGTTTGGTTGGAAGGGGCTTGAGAGATCATCCAGTTCCAACAGGAAGATTAGAAATAGATGATCTAGATGGATCTTTCAGGTGGATGGTTGGATCTAGATGATCCCTACCAGATGATCCCTGCAATCTTCCACTATCCTGGGTTGTTCCAAGCCCTGTCCAACCTGGCCTTGAACACTGCCAGGCATGGGGCAGCCACAGCTTCTCTGTGCAACCTGTGCCAGGGCCTCACCCCCCTCACAGGGAAGAATTTCTTCCCAATATCCCATCTAACCCTGCCCTCTGTCAGTTTAAAGCCATTTTCCCTTCTTTTCCTTTAAAATGCATCCAGGCTGGCACCTTCCTCATGGACATTAATCAGGTAGTGCTCATTAATCCACCTGCTCCCGGTGACCGAGGCTGCCCTCAGAGGATCCTTTCCAGAGAAGGTGATAGAGACTGACAAAATTTACAGTTTCTGGTGTCAGTAAAACCTTTTGCACTGGTGAGGAAAGAGTTCCTGCTTAGAAGCAGCTACTTAACAGACTTTGGGATTTTTTTTTTCCCTTTTCCTTTAAATTGCTCAAGTCAAACCCTCCAGTGAGCAAAGAAGGGACAGTTCCCCAGAAGGAACAACTGCCACCTAATTTCACCAGCAGCACTTTTCCCATCTGCCTGGCCATTCTTCTTAAATTGCTGTCTAATTTTCAGTATAAAGAGTGTCTAAGGTACACACTTCCCATGATCGCAGCTTTATTACAGACCTGCGAGAAGAAAAAAGAGCTTTTGTTGGTTTAATTCCTTGGAACTTCTGAATTCAGCCTCCCCAAAACACATGCACAGAAAATGAAGAAAAAGAGCACTGCTTTAAAGAGTGCCAGGAATAAGCAGTGGAACACTTTTTTTTGCCTTTTTTTTTAAGATAAAAACCCCAAGCAAATAATCACATATCTGCAATTAGAACATTTATCAAATACCCTATATTTTGAATTAGCTGTTGGAATAAAAACTAAAATTAAAATAAATGCATTTCTAGAGTGACAGGTGGATGTAAACTGAGGGTGTAATTCTCAAACACAGATCCATCCTCGGAACAAGGCGGACCTTCACAAATGCAACTAATGGCTGATCAGAGGGTGAAAAATAAGAGCGAAAATAAGAGTAAAAAAAAGCAGGGTAAACACTTGCTGTTTGGTTGACTTCTGCCACTATAAATCTAGGCCAGATGCAGCCCTGGGTTTCCAGTCATTGAAGAAAGAGCCTCGTACAAAGAAAATCTATTTTGCAAAATACACAAGTGAAAGAGCTTGGAAGGTCACCAAACCTAAACAGTTAAGAGCAATCACGTTTCAATTAAGATGAATTGAAACAAACAGGCTTTAGAGAGGACGGTAAACACAGCAATGTTTCACTGAGCATTAAGATGAACAAAGAGCATACATCTCCTGAAATGCCTTTTAAGAGCCATCTCATCCCAGCCCCGCCACGAGACGTTTCGCCGCCCGAACCGCCCAACTTCTCCCCGCCAAGCGAAGCACAAAAATTAAATAGTTTTTATCCTCCCCGTTCGAGATTAAACAACGTCGAGAGAACCATGTGAAGCAAAAGGGAGAGAAATGGCTGCACGGTATTAAGAGAGTTAATTATAGATGCAGATTAAAAGGCAAGACTGAGTGGTGGAAGAAAAGGGAAGAGTAACCTCCGGCACAGAGATAGTGACATGCAGCAGTTGTCAGTCACCTAGCAACAAGTTTCCTATCCCTGCTGTGCTCTTTAATTCAGCAAATCTGCTCAGGATGTTGGGCTGTTCTCCTGACAAAACGCATTATGTAGTAGACTAAAGGATACAAAAATCCACTGTACACAACACTCTGCTCCCTATTGACCACTGATCCTTTCTCTCAACCCACAAAAGAGCCTTGCATAATGCTCTGAAAAGAGAAAAGTCTCAACAGAGAAAACATTTGCTTGTAATTGAGATTGACTACATAACGAAAATGATGTTCTTTTTTAAATTCAGCTTGTTGAGGCCACGCTTTTTGTCTCCTGGCTCTCAAAACCCATCCCTGCTGGGAAAAGGGGCAAACATTGTACAAACTCAAACCTGTGGGTTTTTTCCCTTCTTTTCACTGGAAGCACACACGCGCATGCATGCACGCACACGCATTTTGTGGCTAAATGGGCAAGACGGGCTCCTGAAGACTTAAACAAGCTTGAAAAAAAAAAAGAGGAGACAAATAAGAAAATCGTGGCGTGTTTCTGTGCTGAAGGGAAGCTGCCCTACCTCTGAATGGAAGCTGAGGTGTGGAGGGCAGAATGTATTTTATAATTGCTTTGGCTAACTAAGGAGCAGCACGGTCTGAGAAAATGAGTTGTTTCATTCCCAAATCCATGCAGTAAGTTATAAGCAAACCCAAGTATCACAGAATGGTCTGGGTTTGAAGGGATCTTAAGGATCATTTTTTTCCAAGCCCCCTGCCAAGGGCAGGGATGTCACCCTCTAGCTCAGGTTGCTCAAAGCCCCATCCAGGCTGGCCTGGAACTACCCCAGGGATGGGGCAGCCACAGCTTCTTGGGCAACCTTTGCCAGCACCTCACTACCCTCACGGTCAAGAATTTCTTTCTCATATCCAATCTAAACCTCCTCTGACTCCCAGAGCGCATTCCCAGACACACACATCCCTGCATCCAAGTCAGGACCATGCTCTGAGATAATAATTATCTAAATAGGGAATGAAAAAGGAAGTGAGTTTAAAAGACCTTAATTTTGACACAATGAACTCTACTGTGGCCCATGGCAGAGGTTCGGGTGAGTGCTCCTCACAGAGTGGCTGCTCCACCAGGAGAGCTGAGGGATCTGGACCAGCAGCGCCCTGCTAAGACTAATTGTTAGGTCTCACCTTGAGTCCAGAAGGAAGCAGAACGAGAGAAGGTAATGGCAGAGAAACTAAAGCCCCATCCAGCTCACACAGAAGCCCACAGCAAACTTAGCAGATGAAAAGAAGCCCCTGAAGAGGGGTCTGAGTCCCATTGGCACACTCAGCTCTTTGGGGTTGAAGTGGGTGCAGCTTGTCCAGTCTGTAGAGCACCTTAACACAGCCAAGGATCAGCATCCTGGCAGCTCCACAAGTGCAGAAAATGGCAATAACTCATGTCAGGCTTTTCTGCTGACATCAACCAGCTGAGTCTGCAACTGTGCAACTCCAGATGAACCAATGGTAATGCCCAAAATCATCTGGAGTTCTTCCACCTTCCACTAGACCAGGTTTCTCCAAACCCCATCCAACTTGGCCTTGAACACTTCCAGGGATGGGGCATCTGCAGCTTCTCTGGGCAACCTGTGCCAGTGTTTTACCATCCTCATTGTAAGAACTTCTTCCTTATATTCACTCTCACTTGACCCTCTTTTATTTTAAAACCACCGCCGCTAAAAAGTTTGTCCCCATCTTATGGTCCACAGTATTGAAAAAAGAGAGGTGCCTGTGCACCAGGAAATGCAGCAGTGCAATTTTTCCTCCAAAAAGCCAGACAAAAGACTGAAAAAACACCTTGGTTCCCCAGCTGGGAGAAAATGGAAAGGTGTATGGTTTATGACATGAAGCTCACAGGACAGCACCACTTGGAGACTGTAACAGGCCAGGCAAGGCTGGTGGGTACAAAACTTCATCCCAGCAAAACAAACCCGCTTGGATTTTGCTCAAGCTCAGCTGTTTCCACCCTCTGCTCTCCTAGAGAGGGAGGGGATGAAGGGCAAAGGCCATCATTTACCCAGTGTGTATTTCCAGGGATGGTAAAACACATTTCTCACCTGTACCTACAATATGTACCTACTTGTACCCCCGAATATAACACAGAATATAACACAGCCTGTTCAAATTAAAGCACTGGGAAGAGCTGACATGAATGTGTTGTTCAGCCACAACTAAGGAAAAATAGACTTTTATTTTTAAAGTTCTCTCCCTTAAAAGGGTTTGTTCCTTTGGAAACAATCAAATTGTTTTCAATTTTTTTCCTCCCCCTTTTAAACAAAACAAAAAATTATTTTCAATCAGAAAATACAAATTATACAAGAATTTATTTCAACTGATAAGTATGAAATTAAGGAAGGGCTTCAGAAGCTGGAAATGTTTGGAAGGTAATGTGCAGCAGTAGGAAAGGAGGTTATGTGAACCCTCTCAAGAGATGCTAAAAATGCAAACCTGAGACTGTAGAAGGTTTAGCGGAATGCAATAGGGGAAAAAAAATGGTGTGAATAATTGTGGAGCAGGGGAAATTCATCTTGTTTTCTCCATAAAAAATACAGTGTTGGTTATTATAGAATTTAAGACTCTCTGCCATTCGGAGAGTACTTCAGACAGATTTCATAGAGGTGACAAAGAAAATTCCCTGTGAGGGAAGTGGATTGATATGCAAGAGTCCAAACTACTGAAAAAAGAAAAAAGGAAAAAAGAAAAAAAAAGAAAAAAGGAAAAAAGGAAAAAAAAAAGAAAAAAGAAAAAAGAAAAAAAAGAAAAAATAAAAAAGAAAAAAGAAAAAAGAAAAAAAGAAAAAAAGAAAAAAAAAGAAAAAAGAAAAAATACCTAAGCAGTAACTCCTAGTAATAAATAATTAAAAGAACACACAAAAAAGTATTTCCACCCAGTTTCTGGGGCTTTTAAAATATGGTCTGCAAGGATAGTTGTTAAAATCCACCTCCAATAACAACCAGTGGAAATCCTGCCCTGGCTTAGTCCTGGGTAGCCTGAGCACAGGAGCTGCAAAGGGGATCTTGTCTCCTAAAAGCAGAATTTCAGCTAAGCAGGATATTAATTTTCAGGTATAGTTTTTAGAGAAGTTTTCTGTCAGAAAAGCTAAAATTAAAGTGGACACCGGGGTCAGCCCGGAATAGTTGGATCACGTCCTACCGAAAATAGGAATCGCGAGGGATTCTCCTGCTGATATTTTAAACTTTTGTTCATGCAAGTTTTAATCAATTAAAATGCATTATCTACCCTCTTAACTTTCTCAGAGAGGATTATCTGACATTTACTATTCACCAGTTTTGCTGAAAAGGTTAATAGTTCACGGGCTGGAGTTGGGGGTAAACAGAATTGATCATTCCTAATGCCTTGGCCGGAGCGGAGGGGCTTTGTGTTGACAGGCTGGGGGATGTAATGAGCCTCTAGTACATTCTTAAGGCTTGTTTCATTTGCTCTGTGAATGGGGAAAGTAAAATTATAGTCTATAGGTGTTTTCCATGGTTCTTTCATAAGCAGGCCTCCTGACACCAATTAAAGAGATTATGTCATCAGCTGAAAAGAAAGCTATAACCTTGTATGTTAATGCCGTGATTACTTAAGACAGGGTCACTGGACCCAATAGAACAGGGAATGACCTTGGTGAAATTAACTTCGGAGCTCAATTCCTAATTAACTGTTTTCAATGAAAGAATGTGTGATTTCAGGCTATTGGTTAAAATATTCACTTTTTTCTGTACAAGGACTTCGCCACCAGAAGTTAGTCTCCAGCAGCATTAAAAAAAAAAACAACAAAAAAACCCAACAGGAATAAGATTAGGAGATGGCAAACAGCATGTTCAGAGCTTTATGAAAGCAGATATTGTCCCCTGGATATTTTGCCTGAAAAACCTTATTCTTTTGAGGTTTCTTTGCCCACGGTGCAAAAATTACAATCCTCGAGAGGAAATTACACATTTGAACACATATCCAGGACAGCAGAAATTTAAAAAAAAAAAAAATTGAAAACACAACACTACTAAAATGTAGCTATGTATAAAATATAAGCCTGCATTTTTAAGTATTTTAAATTTTCCACTTTTTAAATGGAATTGCAGCATATATAAAAATTTGGCCAGGGCACCTGTATTTTGTAGCATTGGAGGAATATGAAAAGAAGGCAGGGAAGGGTTTTTAAGCAGCTGTCTCTCAGGTCAGGGTAGCAGTGATGTTCCAGAGGGATGGCAGATTGCCAGGGCACCCCTGGACTTTGAGCTCTGTTGGAGATGCTCACCCAGAGATGCACACTCAGTCCTAGTGAAGGCATTGGCAGGGGCTGTGCAGTCGCCTTGAAACCTTTTTTTGGCACTGAACCTGCCTTGGATCTCTGACCAGCTATGCTAAAGTCACACTTGTACCTGCTTCACTTTCCCAGGAAGAAATACACACCTGAAAACATTTTCAGCACTAATATCCAGCTGATCTGGTGGTAAAAACAATAAGTTTAACCTGTCAGTCTTCTTCTACCTTTCAGAAAAGTTTTAAATCACTTTTCTAGGTGTGGTCCAAGTAATACTCGGGCTAGGAGTCCAAATCCTGAGGGTGTTGCAAATCCAACACTCCAGCAAACAGCAAATCCCGTTTGAAAATGGTTGCAAAGTTAATGGCAATTGCTTCATGTGTAGAAAGACTTCAGACCTGAGCCACCCCTCTGAACAGGTTCCACTCCCATAAGGTTGGGTTTCACAGAATCGTTGAATAGCTTGGGTTGGAAGGGACCTTTAAAGGTCCAATCCCATCCTCAGCTGTGGTTTACAGGGTTAAATGTTATGTCTGAGCAGGGCAGAGGTTCCTTCTTCTGAAGGCTGTGAGCAAGGCAAGCAGAGTGGATCTCCAGGGTGTCACACTGTCCAGGGTGTCACACTGTCCCCAGCCCAGGACATGCCGTGGGGCTCTGGATCTGCTTCTGCTGCACAACTGGGAGATGGAGCTCACTTCCCTCCGGCTACTGTGATGGGGTGAACATGGGAGGAGGTCGAGAAGGGGAAGCAGGGACCTCTCCCATCTGCCCACATCTTATTCTAAAGAAGAAGTGATTAGACAAAATGTCCCAGAGAAGCCCAGAGTACTGACACTCAGAGACAGTGGAGAGGGCAAGACCCCAAAGGGAGCCTGCAGCAAAGCCAAGGATGAGCCAGCTTCCTGAAACTGCATCTCTGTTCACAATCCACATCCGTGCCAACCACAGAGCATCGCTGGTTGGCCACTGGGCCAGCTGCTCCTCTGCTCACATGGAGCAAAAATCCTCCTGGGCTTGGGCACAGACATTCTCTGTTCACGGGAACACTCTGAAATATCAGAGTGCAAAAAAGACTTTTCCCACGGTTCCCAGGTCATCCTGCAGCGTGCTCCAGTGGGGATCCGGCTCTAGGGGACAGCTAAAGGGACTGGCACTGGGAATTACACTGGAGTGATCACTGATACCTGCCTGGAGGTACGGCCTTGCAGATGGGAAGGCATCAATTAAACATAAAGGTCTGTGAACCTGTGACCTTGTATTGCAGGCACAAAACACTCAATTCCCTTCAAACCCAACCAAATGTGGGCAGCTGCTTTCTCTAAGAACCAAGAAAACAAAACCTCATATGACTTCCTGGCTTTATTTTCATTCCAGGGCTGAAACATCCCTCTTAGACAGGACACAGATGTAATCAAACAAACCCCAGCGCTGGATATCACCACCCTCCCAGAGAACACTTTGGAAAACCACCTTTCACACCCCAGCCCCTGGCAAATAAATGGCAAAGGAGCAGTTGGTAAATATGCTGAAAGGTGCAATTAAGAGCAAATAGGGACATTCTGCGTGCTGAAGGCAGTGTATTCTTTACTGCTTGTTCGTGGAGGAGGGAAAAGAAAAAGAAAGGAAAAGATTTCTCCCTTCCCTGTGGACCACCCATGGAACTTTTTTGTCCCCTAATTCTGACACCAGAAAAAAAAGAGATACTTGTTGCTTACAGCTCCCATGCACGCTCCTCCCCATACAGTAAGGCTTTGGGAAGTTAATTGCATTAATGTGTTGCCTGAGTGAAAACAGGTGTTGTAACACCTGCATTTTCTAAAGCTGAATTTTGCTAAGAATTTGCATTTTCGGAGGGTTGGAGCACGTCGTTTATACAGAGGTGATATTTAAGGGACTTGGGGCTGCACGGACCCACTAAATGGGGAAGGTTCATAACTTGTGCTATGAAACCCTGCAAATTATTTATGACCAGAGCTAAGCGTGGACAACGCCGAGTTGTCTGCAGGAATTTGGCACGGGAGTGATTTTCAGAGAGTGGCATTGGAGTCTCTGTGTGTGATTCCCCTTTTGGCCCGTGCTTTGGCCCCTGCCTGGACCTGACAAGGATGTTCAGCACTTTCCAGGATGCAGCTCCTCAGGTAAAACCCCTGAGCTCACGAGACCGAAGCCAGCAGGCTCCGTGCCACCATCTCCGTTGAAGAGCCAGGCCAGAGTGGATGGGATGAGGCAGCTTTTAGGGAATCAATATTATAGTTGTAAAGAACATGACAGCAACAACACTATGGCTGGAAAGCCTCCCGGCACCGAGGATTTTCTAGGAACAGGGAGCAGCTTACAGGCTACAAGGGCTGAAGTGGAAGATCTGCTTACTCACATGAGTAAGGGCTACTAGCAGTAGGAAGGATTGCAAGATTAAGCTCTTAAGGAATGAAGTGCTAATGGGCCTGACGGTGAAGTGGCTCTGCAGTTGCTCACACAGCTGAGGAGATGGCCTGTGACATAACACGCTCAGCCCCGCAAGCTTCATGTGTACATGTCCATGTCGTAATACCAGCAACCTGCTAAGTGCACAGCATCCCTCCCACCAGGGACACGGGGCTTACCTCCTCGTAAAAAGCATGTCAAAATCCCGAGAATATCCACTGCCTTGTGCCAACACTCATCTGTACATTGAGTCATGTCAGGGGGATGCATCGGGGGTAAGAAGCCCTTCCCTCAGCCCTCCCCCCTCCACTTCTCTGTGTTTTTCTGTGCACTAAGGGGTCAGAGCCACAGGGAAGGGTTTGGGAAGCTCTGTTAAATGCAGGAAGATGATTCCTTAGAGAGCTCATTCAAATACAAGTGGAACTGGGGCTTTCCTCCTGGCTGAGAATATTCAGAAAGTATTTAAAATCTGTGTTGCCTCAAATGCAACAGTGAGCATGAGTCCAGCCATGTGTCCTTCTAAGTACCACGGGCATGTTTCATGCAGTGCTTTGAATTAATAATTAATGCCTAATTCTATTAGGTATTTAATCATCATTGGTATTATTATTATTATTATTATTATTATTATTATTATTATTATCCCTACTCACATCCAGCCTGATCATACTCTCATGGCCTGTAAATAAAGAGCTGTATGATTTCATTCCAACTACAGTATTTAGCCCAAGCAAACCTCTTGCAGATTACTGTCAGCTGCCAGCAAACACAGAGGAAAATGCTGCTTTTTTTCCCCACTGGGTGCACTGAGTTTCCTGGCTGGAATGCAGCACTTCCATGGGATATCTGTCATCCTGGACACACAGGCTAGAAACCCATCACAAGGGAAATAATTTAAATGCTGTTATCAATCAAAATATTTAGTTCAAATGCTTTATATCACAGAAAAGCAGTGGAAGGCTCTAAATATCTCCTCCAGAATGCAGATTTGCCTTGTAATGATTGTGGAATAAAATTTTCCAAAGGGAAATGAGAGATGAGCAGCAGAAATGACTGACGTCCATTTCCTTCCTTCTGTTGTGGGCTATTTTCAGACATGGATGAAAATATCTTTCCTTGCTTCCTCTGAAGTCCACTCTAGTAAATACAGAACCACAGAACTGCAGACTTGTTTTGGTTGGTAAAGACCTCTAAGATCATCGAGCCCAGCATTGCCAAGGCCACCACTAACCCCTGTCCCCAAGTGCCACACCCACACGAGTTTTCAATCCCTCCAGGGGTGGTGACTCCACCACTGCCCTGCGCAGCCTGTGCCAGTGCTTGACAAACCCTTCTATGAAAAAAATACTTCTAATATCCAAAGTAAAACTCCCCTGGCACAACTTGAGGCTGTTTTCTCTTGACTTCTTTTTGTTCCCTGGGAGAAGAGCCTGATCCCGACCCAGCTGCCCCGTCCTGTCAGGGAGTTGTGGAGAGTGATAACGTCCCTCCTGAGCCTCCTTTTCTCCAGGCTGAGCTCCCCCAGCTCCCTCAGCTGCTCCTGGTGCTCCAGCCCCTTCCCCAGCTCCGTTCCCTTCTCTGGACACGCTGCAGCCCCTCAGTGTCCTTGTACTGATGGGCCCAGAGCTGACCCCGGGATCTGAGGTGCAGCCTCACCAGTGCCCAGCACAGGGAACAGTCACCGCCGTGCTCCTGCTGCCGCACTGTTCTGGCACAGGCCAGGTGCCAGTGGCCTTCTTGCCCACCTGGGCACAGCTGGTCTCTCGTTCAGCCACTGCTGACCAGCACCCCCAGTTTGACAGAAGGATTCTGTGTCTTCCTGAGCTGGGAGCCTGGTCCCAGAGAGCCTCAAAGCCTCCTGGTGTCCTGCCCTGGGTCAGAGCTGCTGGCTGGGGACAGCGCTGGGGCTGGTGTGTGGGGAGGACACGGAGCTGAGCCAGGCTGGAGCAGCCGGGGCGACCTCGCTGGTGCTGGAGCACAAAACCTGAGGCTCTCCTACGTCGCACGCTTTGGTTCAGTCTCACAGATGCTTTCACGCTGCGGTTTTTCCAGGTGGTCCTGCTGCCATCCCCTGGGGAGGGGGAGCCGGGCACAGACACCGCACCTCCTGCCAGCGGTTCCGTGCCGCTCTCCGTCCCCGCGTCCAGCGCGGCCCCGGCAAGCACTGCTCCTCTCAGCCTCGCTGTTCTTCGCACCGGCTGGGAGCTTTTTTTCCCTGACAAAAGGAGCTGGAGCCCTCTTGTGTTGAGTTCTGCAGCTTGCAAGGATCGCTTCGGAAATCCCTTCCCATGAAGCCACCCCGGCTTCACCGGGATGCTGCGGGCGAGCTGCTATTAATAGGAACCCATCTGCACTGCTTGCCTTCTGCTTTTGTAGCAGCGTTGCACATAATAATGGGGGGAAATGGATTTCAGCTTCATCATATCTTCAAAAGCTGCACATTTAATTATAAAAAGATGAATAAAAATCTTGTTATTTAAAGCCATCCTACTCTAATCTCAGCTTATGAAAAATGTGGCTTTTTCATAGACTCAGAGAATCACAGAATGGTTTGGGTGGGAAGAAACACTAAAGATCATCCTGTTCCACCCCCTGCCATGGGCAGGGACAACTTCCACTACCCCAGGTTGCTCCAAGCCCTGTCCAACCGGGCCTGGAACACTGCCAGGGATGGGGCAGCCACAGCTTCTCTGGGCAGCCTGTGCCGGGGCCTCAACACCCTCACAGGGAAGAATTTTTTTGTAAAATCTAATCTTACTCTGCCCTCTGTCAGTGTGAAGCCATGCACCCTTTGTCCTGTCACTCCATGCCCTTGTCCAAAGTCCTTCTCCAGCTCTCTGGGAGCCCCTTCAGGCACTGGAAAGGGCTTTAAGGTCTCCCCAGAGCCTTCTCTTCTCCAGCCTGAACACCCCCAGCTCTCTCAGCCTGTGTGCAGAGCAGAGAGGCTGCAGCCCTCTGTGCACCTTCATGGCCTCCTCTGGGTTTGCTCCGACAGGTCCACTCTTTTAATCCTTGGTGTTTAATTAATAGGATACAGTGTGTATCAAATAGGTAGGAAGTGTATGTTAGAAAGATGACTATAGGATTTGCAGTTTCACTCGAGTTTCAAAGCTGCATGGGATAAATCAGTCTGCTCACAACTGCTGCAGAGCTGTGCAATATGACTGATTTCCACTGATTTCCACTCAGAGAGAGTTTCTCTAAGCCCAATCTTCCAGTTTGTGGCTATGGTAGAACAGCACACACACACTTGGGAAGAGGCAGCATCTTAATGGCTGAGAATTTCTGAGATTATTTGAAACTGATGCTAATTCGGTGTTAATTTTCATTATTTTTATGCATAAATAATGCTTTTCTGCCTCATTTAGTAATATCAGATTGACAGTGAAAGCTGATATAGTGAAGCTATACTCCAAATAGAAGCATCAGGATTTTATTTTGAGAAGCTATTACTTAAGCAACCACAATCATGTCAATTGTTCAAAGCTGGGGAAAACCTGGGATGATTTTTGCTTTAGGTTTGTGTGTTTGGAGGTATTTATATTTGTTGTAATACCCTTCTGATAAAAGATTCTCTGCAGTACTTGGGGCTTTCTGAGCTGGTAAGACAATGCAGGGATGTGGCTTTTTATGACACCTGCTCCCAAAATTCAGGCCTTTTAAGATGCTTCCAGTTGTTTACCCGTGGGAAAAAAAAATCATAACAATGCCCTCAAACATTAATCACTGAAACAAAATCTGTCTGCATTTGGTTGGCAGCATTCAGTACAGGTGAAGGTCATGTTTGATCTTCCTCCATTTTGCCTCCTGGTTCTCACCCCACGTCAAACCTCTTGATTATAATCTGCCACAAAAGCATCTTTGGCAGGTGATGCATTTCCTCTGCTTGTGGTTAAACACAACAGCTACAGGCAAAATGATCTTTTATAGGTCAGGACTGCCGTGGCAACAGCTGGAAGAGGTGACTGGTCAGTATTTCAGCTTTTGTGGTTTGGGTTTCAGAGCCATTGGGGCCTGATCTGCAGTGAGCAGTGGCTGAGTCCCACCCTGGCACAGCTGAAATGGAAATAATTGATGCTGATGGTACCTTTAACTGAGAGAGAGTCCTTAATACCTCCTGCCAACAGCAGCTGAGTGTCTGAGCCAAAGCAAGGAGGGAAGGCTCTGACAGAAGACATTATGGTAATGTACTCTAATGGGACTTGCTGATTTGAATAAAGTAGCATGTTAAACACTCCACAGTCTCCTTGCTGTGTGCCATGGCCCTATTTACAACTCTATATTTAAGATATTTGCACTCAATACAATTTGAGACAAGCCAACACGCCCACATTACACTATTTTTCCATTTATTTTATTCTTAAAAATTTAAAAAGGGTACATAGAAACTTGGTCCCTTGGTGGGAACCTGACAGCTCAGAACAAGCTTTGCAGCAGCATTCCCATCGTTTACCTCTTGGATGCATCTTTTGCAGTGAAATGCTTGTCCCAAGCCCAAGGTCAGCACAAAGTCACCTGTCACTTGCAGACAGCACTACTGATCTCAGGAAAGAGCTCACACTTGGGTTTGTAGTTGTTAGAGCTACAAACATGCTTTATTACCCATCCATAATGGAAAAAAAGGAGCAAATATTAATAACTGTACATAGTGATAGCTGCAGAGCACCACAGCCTGTGTTGTACGCAGGCCCTGGAGAGCACTCGTGTTCCAGCTGAGTCAGAACAGCCTGGGATGGATGTGATGATAATGTACAATTCCACGATTACACTCTGCTGCTCCCCTGACCTCTGCAGCGCCTGGTTCTTCAAACACCCTCTGCGATCCAGCCTCTCCTTTTGCTTCCAGATTAGAGCATCCATTCTTGCTTCTGCTGCCGCACAACCCCTGTCCCCAATACCTCCCTCCATCACCTTCACCTTCTTAAATCATGGTTGACTTCATCACCTGTGGGCCAGGTACTGTTGGTGTCTGTCCTGTGGGAAGCTGATGGAGCTACTCCTGCTCCGCCCCTGCACTGCTGGTTTTGGACCAGAGCAGAATTAGGGCCTGATCCTCTTCCCATCCCCTCCATCTGCTGAGATTGCAGCCTGCATGTATAAAAAGTCAGGATTCCTTTAATCTGCAAATGTCATTTGTAGTTTTAATTTAATCTTGTGTTTAACTTTAAATGGGAAACCATTCTTTTCTTCTAAGTTCCTTGATGCAGTTTTCCTAAAAATTAAGGAAACTTAAAATGAAAAATTCTCATAGAAATCAAAACGTTTAATGTTATGAATGGCAGAATGGCTGATACGAACAGCTTAGTTGCATCAATGTGATTCACAGCTTCCTGAAATAGTTGAACCAGTGATTATTTGTTTACTCATTAGATATTCATCTTGGCCAAGGCATTTTGAAGCTAAATCTTTCTCCCTCTTTTACCTGGGGATCCTGCTGAGCTCCGGTGCTCAGAGCTGTGTGTCACACAATGATAGAATGGTTTGGATTGGAAAGCAATCCAAACTTGAAGATCATCTCATTCCAACCCCTGCCATGGGCAGGGGCTCCTTCCACTGGGCTGTCCAGAGAAGCTGTGGCTGCCCTGTTCCTGGGAGCGTTCAAGGCTGGGTTGGATGGGACTTGGAGCAACCTGGGTTAGTGGAAGGTGTCCAGGAAAAGAGGAAAGTGGTATTGATGAACAGGTTGCTGAAACCTGCTGGCCGTGGCAAACTGAGAGGAGCTCTGTGTGCAGTTTTTCTGCCCCTTTTGAGAGGCGCAGATGGTTACGAGCCAGCACCATCCGTCACAGGATGCCGTGCCGTGGGATGTGCAGCTGAAAAGGAGGACCACCCCCAGAACCTGTGGTGTGGCAGTGCCCAGCTGCTCACAGCCTTCTGCTGCTCCAGGAGCCTTCTGCAACGGGAATGGTGGCACGGGGAGGCAGGCAGGCTCTGGCGTGGGGGCAGGGGCAGCTGTGACACTGCGCTGCAATGTCACAGGCTGCTGCTGCTCATGGGGCCCTGGAGAATTCATGAGAGCTGACAGTGAGGTCAGGGAGATAATCTGAAGGAGCTAAAGCAGCTGGAAACCTGGAGAGAAAAATGACAAGTTCTTTTGCACTTTTTGAAGCTGAACCTTATTTACTTCTGGGGACAGATCATCTGAAGGACTGATACACACCAGTGGCTAAGGTAGAAATTCCAGGGAAGTAAGAGAGCACCACTTTAGAAACATGTGGGTAACGAGTAGCAGAGGGAAAAAAAGGCAAGGATAATTTTGGACCTGAAATGGATGCTACTGGGATTTTTCTTTCGATTTAAGGAAATTTGCAGAAGAGACCCCACTGTTAAAAAAACCCAACAATACACCCAAATGCTTTCAAGCATGACTAGATCTGAAGTGTAATTCTCTCAGTGACACAACCACCACCCTGGGTTTTTTCAGCAGATATGGGGCAGGAAGGAGACAGCAGTCAGGCAGCAGCTCCCCTGACAAGGCAAATCTTTCATCTTGCATAAACCTAAGGTAATTCCTTTCTTTCCACCAAATTCCTGGTTCATAGCCCTCTGTGAGCAGGTGTTCTAGGACACAGGTTAGTTCAACACAGAGAGGACTCGCTGAGTGTCCCAAGTTTAAGTGCATCACGTTTTAGGTTCTGTAAATGCAGGAATGCAAACTGGCCGACAAACTTTCGTGAACTGGACCACGAGTCATGATTAATTTATCAAGCTGTTCCAAATGCATCAACTAAAATAACGGAAATATAAACAAAAGTTATGTAATTCCTCCTTGCCTGTGCTTGGGCCTTGCTTGTAATGGTGGAAATATAAACTGAACTAGAGCGTATAAAAAGATTTCCAAGAAAAAGCCTTTGTTTAATGTTTCCTATGCATCAGATATTCCACTTGCCTCCCAGACACATATATTCCAAATCATGCTTTTGCTGTCCACAGAAAATTCCTCCATCTATTTATACTTTCAAATCTATGATCTTTTATATTAATAAATAGTAATGAAGTCCCGAAGTATATACCAATGTGATGGTTTCACTGGAGATCTTGCTGACATTTATAAATATCTGCAGATTTCATGGTTCAGGACACTGGCAGAGCTCACAGATTCTGTTAAACTTTATCATATAATTGTACATATGGTCCCTCTTTTGGAAGTATAATGCATGGGGTTGATGGAATATTTCTGTTAGGCAGCACCGCATGTGTTTGCCTGCTTTATGAAAAGCTATGTTTCTGTGCAGGTGTATTTTAGCTAAACCCACCATTTTTCATCTCAGCTGACACCAAACAGCACACACAGTCTGGACTTCCCCAAGCTATGGAAATATTGCTATCTTGTGCTTACTCACTGCTCTGACTGAGTCATCCATTTATATGTCTGTGCATTTATGCTCCAGGAGATAATCCAGTGAGACTAAAAGCCATTGCACTCCTTGTGTGTGCCTTTGTCTGTCAAAGGGATTACAGGACTTGGGCCCCGTGGTGGAAAGTTTAGCTCAGTGACCCAAGAAATACTTTCCAATTGAACGCTGCCATTGCCCTCCTCCAAAAGGTAATACAGAGGAATTTCACAGGACAGCCCAGAACTGAACCTTGCATGGGACAATCCTGGGCCGGGGATTTTGTTGCTGGGATAAGGCCGGGGTGAAGAGCTGTAAAGCATCAGTAACAATGAGTTTGAGTCCAGCTTCTCCAGGACATGTTTAAGTGACCAAGAGCAAAGGACTTGAGATGGAAATTCATTTCAGCTCAGATTCAGGGGTGGCACAGGGATCTCCAAGCCAGTTCCTTGCTGGAAGCTCCCAATCAGGCGTTCTACCTAACTGTGCAAAGAGACAAATTTCTCAATAGACAGAGACCTACATACTCAGTATCTCCCAGTTATACCACGAGATGGGGAAGTGGGAGGGAATTCTTCACTCCAGAGAACTCTGTCAAAGAGTGACTTTGCTCCTCATACAACATGAAAAGTCCTCCCTGGCTTTAGTCTCTCAAAGCTCCTGTCATCTGAGCAGGAATCAAATAGTTGCCGTCCCTGATCTCTGCTAGAACTGGCAGGAAATGGATAACTTCCAGATAAAAGAAGGGCTAAAAGTCCCTTTTTGTATGGTTAAGCTTTCACACTCCAAGGGAGTTCCATGCTCAGTCATTCCCCCATCTGACATTTGATGGAGGCCTTGGGACAGCCAGAATGAGGGGAACTGTCCAGAAAAAACTTCCTTGGTTTGTGTGCAGATGACACACAGAGCTGCTCCCAGTAACTCTGCCCTGGGATGGTGAAAGGAACTTCAATCACCTGCTAGATGGATTTTGCCAGCACTTCTGAAGCCCCAGCACTGCTCACATTTGAAGTCAGCTAAAAGTATTATGTGCTACCTCTTCGGGAAACTTCTTACAGATGAACCTCTGGGAACAGCTGCTTTAATCCTCTGTCTGGTCACTGGGGACATGAGACCTGTGATTGCCACTGCTGCTGAGGATGAGGCTGGAAGAGAGCAGCCAAGGCAAATGGGGTTGGCTGCTGTTGAGGTAGACACTAAATCCCAGCACAGGCAGGATTTCTCCTTGAAGGATGGCAGCTCTGAGCACACTACACAACCCCAGCTTTTTCAGGCAAAGCACCTTTAGACTCTCTTCTCTCCAGATTTCCAGAGATATACTTTTACTGGCCTAAAATAAATGCAACACCGAGGAAGGGAGAAGGGCTTGCTGCATATGCCACAATACAGATCAAGTCAAGCGAAAAAGCCAGTGTTGGTGGCACATGAAAAATTAGCTCCCTGGAGCAAAGTAGGCAACGACTTATTTATGCTGCCTGGAAAAACTGCTTGTTCTTCGCACTTGTTTTCCTCTTACCTACGGATCTCCCCAGGTAAGGGTAACCAGCCTGGTAGTATTGCAGATCAGATCTTTTTGCAGGTAATGTTTGTAGGTGCTGGATGTGTGAGTTAACCAGTGATTCACTGCCAAGTGATTCAAGACATGTAACCCATCCCCAGCTGCCATTCTGATAAAGGGAGGAAAAGCAGTGGTGAAACAAGCGTGTGCCTAAAGAAAGGTTGTATGTTCAAGTCATGTTCGGATCCATATCTCATAGAGCCACAGAATCAGAGTATCCTGAATGGGAAGGGGCCCACAAGGATCATCAAAGTCCAGCTCCTGGCCTTGCCCCTGCTATACCTCCTCTGTGGCTGAAGACCTTGTCCAACACGCAGACAGGGGTGTGACCCCAACAAATGCTTCATGCCACCGCTTGAGACCCAGGGGCTGTGCAGGGCAGGCACAACCCTTGCTGTGAAGACCAACGTGTTGGTTTAAAACCTGCAGAACAGAAGTGTAGGGTAACGTGGGGCAGCAGGGAAGGGTGAGGGCAGCTAGATGTCCCGCCTCTGTATCCTACTAAGGGAAAGGCAACCGGAGATAGGAGCAGAAGAAGAGGCCTCAACTTGCACCAGGGGAGGTTTGAAATACATATTAAGAAAAAAATCATGACTGAAAAGGAAGCTGGGCATTGGAACAGGCTTCTCAGGGCAGAGGTAGAATCACCATCCCTGGAAGGGCTCAAAAAAACATGTGGATGTGCCACCTGGGGACATGGTTTTGTGGTGAACACGGTGGTGCTGTGTTAATGGTTGGACTCAATAATTTTAAAGGTCTTTTCCAACCTTAATTACTCCATGATTCTATGAATGTTGCTAAAAATGACCACTGGAAAAATTAAGTTTAAACATCCTTAGGTGAATTCACCAAACTAGTGCCCTGGTTGCTTTATTGGATGGATCATGCCGTTTTCTCAAGCCGTTCTCTTGCTAACGTGGATAATCACTCCCAGCTCAGATAAGCCCAAAGGTACTAAAATAACATTCTTCCCGCAATTTTTTTTTTTTTAAATTTTGATTCTCCAAAGATGAGGTCTTTTAAAGGTCATGTCTTGACAGAATTCGCCTTCTTACCCCCTTGTTGTGCTAAAATAGATCAGTATTACTGACCTTGACAACAACGCCTGAAAGGTTTAGTGACAATCCATTCTGTATCAGCGAGCACACAAAACTGCTGTTTGTGGGCTGGGGCGTTCTCTGCGCAGGGAGATCGGCTGCTCCTGACGAGGCACGGAGTAAAAAGATCTAATGTATCCATCTGAACGTGAGTCGGATCGTACCCTCCCGACACGAGATCCCCAGCCCCGGGGAGAGCCCTGCCCGCCGCTGTGGTGCCGCATTAGGCGCTCGTAATGGCCACGCGAAGAAACAGAGCATGACAAGAGCTAAATAACATCGGGAGCGGGGAAATGGCCGGGTTTCCCCCGGCCCCTCTGCTCTCCCAGGCCTTTTACAACGTGGAAAGCAATGAAATGCTTTTAAAGAAGGCTTGTTTTGCCTTCGGAACCGCTCTTTTTTTGAAATAAGGTTCGTGGAGGTGGGCGTGTCATGGTGAAAAAAAAGCATCCACGGGTGGCTCGTGTTTTGCTGCTCTCCCACATTTAATGCCGGTCCTCAGCCTGTGTATGCTCCAACACTTGCTCTGGTGCAAGTGGTCCCTGTTAACTGAATTCTTCTTTTCCTCATTTTTTCCCTGATGCCTCCTCCAAAATGATCAACAAAAAAAAAGAGTTGAAACTCCGGCCCCGGCAAGGGCAAATCGAATGTGCCCGTGGGGTCAGTGGGGGCAGGATTTCACTTGTTCAGTCAGAAACAGGTTTTGCCAGAATCCTGACTCTTTCCCCTCGAGTTATGGTGATTACTGGGGGAGAGGGGAGGGGGGAAGGGAGAGGGAAGAACCATAATAGATAAAGAAATGAATAATAAAAAAAAAAAAAATCACGCAGAGTGGTAAAATGTACACTGACTATTATTATTCCGGTGGTTTATAGCAAAATTTGGAAAATCAGGAACATGAAGAAAAACAGACAGGATAAAAATTAAGGGGTTTGTTTCAGAGTTTACCTTTCTCTGGTTTAAGGAGTTATAAATAATCCCTCCTAAAGGGCTGACTTACCTCTCATCATTAGTCTTATCTCCACAGTGCCTGTTCTATCATGTTCATTTCAGGGTCAAAAAATTCACCTTGAAAAGCAGCAGCACACAGCAGATTTCCCCGAGATCCAAGCAGGGAGACTTGTTTACCAGCCCTTCCACCATTCCAGCTCTGGGAAACCAACCGAGGCTTTGTGTGTTTGGCCTCAGGGTGCCTTTCCCTGGATCATTGTGTCTGGAAGTAGCATGGAAGCAAACCAACAACTCTTCATGGTCTCTTCTGGAGATGCAGGATTGTTGTCCAAGGATCAATAGCTTCTGTTCCAGTACATGTATTATTGAATTGGTATGATTGAAAACAACATTTGGGAAGAAGTGGGGTCGCTCACTGCAGCACAAGTCCCAGGACTGGAGAACAGGGAGTCCAGGGACATCATTGTCCAGGGAGGCCACAGAGGCGATATCCAAGGGCTGGAGCCCCTCTGCTCTGCAGACAGGCAGAGAGAGCTAGGGCTGCTCAGCTCGGAGAAGAAAAGTTTCCGGGGAGACCTTGAAGCCCTTTCCAGTGCCTAAAGGGGCTCCAAGAGAGCAGAAGAGGGACTGTTTACAAAGGCACGGAGGGGTAGGATAAGCGGCAATGGTTTAAACTGCCAGAGGGCAGGGTTACATGGGATGTTAGGAAAAAATTCTTCCCTTTGAGGGTGGTGGGGCCCTGGCACAGGTTGCCCAGAGAAGCCGTGGATGATTCCATCATCTTGTTCCGACTCCCCTGCCATGGGCAGGGACACCTTCCACTAGACCAGGCCCCACCCAACCTGGCCTGGAACACTTCCAGGGATGGGGCAGCCACAGCTTCTCTGGGCAGCCCGTGCCAGTGCATCTTTAAGGTCTTTTCCAACCCAAACCATCCCCTAATTCCATGATTCTTGCCACCTGTGTGGGGACAAGGGACAGAACTGGGATGAACATTTGTCTGCACACACATTCCCAAGCCCCAGAGTTTATGCGGAGACCCCTGGAAATCCCACCCTCCTTTCCTTCTCAAAAGGAAGAACACAGTGTTACTCTCCCAGATAAAGATGTTTCTCTATTTCATATTTCACCCACAGGAGCTTGTTTGATTCCTGCAGTGGCAGAAAGCACAAAGAATTGCCAGAAGAGAGCTTTGACCACAGTTGCCTCAGCAGCATTGCACATCTCTGGTAAGCAGAGAATCACCACCATCACTTACAGCATTAGTTTAGTGCCACACAGTTGCTGCAAGTCCAAGAAACCCAGCTTGGGTGGCCAGTAAAGAAAATTCCTGCTTCAGTCATTTTGCAGATCAAAGGGGTCTTGGAAACAACTAAGGCACAGGTTACTCGAAATACAAACTCGGTTGGAATAAGCCACTGTGGGGTTTCTTTCCTGAGGCAGCCCCTACCTCCAGTTGTTGCTCTGGGAATGCAAACAAAAGGGGGAGGTAGCAGAGGATGAACAAACCCCCCAAAGTCAAGGAAAGAACAAGGAGGAAAAGAGAAAAGATTAATCATTCCATCACCAGCAGACTCCTGAGCTGTGCATTTGTTCTTCCCGCAGGAAAAGTCCTTCCTTTACCATCCACGGCAATCACCTGGCCTCTCGCTTGCCTTCAGCCCTTTTCCCTCATTTCAAGCCCGTAATTAGCGACACCAGGTGCATCGCTTCAGCCCATCCCTGGTGCCGTCCCCATTCACAAGTGGAGGATTGCAATTTGCCAGCCTCCCCTGAAGTGCTTTGTCCCAGCCTCCTGCCCCGGGTGCAGCGTTACATTGACAAGCGGCGCGGCACAGAGGGGAGGGAAATGGAATTTACCGGGGCAACAAAGGGCATTAGTGCTCCCCGCCTCCAGCCCCAGGTGACCCGCAGAGCTGGCTGCAGGCTCTCTGGTGAGCGACAGCAGGCTCGGGGCACGTACAGCCCCGAGGATGGCAGCAGGGCTGGCAGGCAGCTACACCTGCAGCAGCCGCAGCTGCCTGCAGCCACACCCACCACAGCCCTTCGTGCGCTACCGTGGGCAAACCCTGCCGGCCCTATTTAAACTTTTAATTACTGAAATATTTCATCTTGTGAATTTCTCGGTGCCGGCAGAGGGGGTTCAACTCAGGGTTGAACTGGGTTCACTCAGGGCAGGGTTCACTCGCTCCCTCCCCAGCCCCTGACAGAAAGGTGTCCCATCGCTGGACGCCTCCCACCGTGTGGTGTGGCCCTTCGGGCACGGAGCGGCCCCAGGCTTTGCTGACGGCTGCATTTGAGATCAGGTGCAGGAACAGAAATGCTGTGAAAACACAGGGCTCGTGGCACCCGTGATGCTGCCTCTTTGTTTCGCTGAAGCTCCCGGAATCTGCCTGTTGCACCCACACGGGGCAGGACCCGTCCCTTTGCCTGTGGCAGGAACTCTCCTCAGCCAGCGCTGATCACGACTGGTGCCTCTGGGCTCTGCTATAAAAGAAATTAACAGTGACAGTGATAATCACAGGAAAGTGAGAACTGAGATGATTTAGGTTTGCAGCTCTGCTCTATGATTTGGTTTGATGCAGCGAGTCCAGGCATGGATGAACCAGGAATGATGGGATGAAGTGCTCCCCTCTTAGCCCTGGCTTTGTAGCACACATAGAATCATAAGTGGTTTATGTTGGAAAGGACCTTAAAGGTCATCTCCAAGCCCCTGCTATGGGCAGGGACATCTTCCACTAGACCAGGCTGCCCAGGGCCCCATCTAACCTGGACATTCCACTGCATATGAGGTTTCTTGCAAGATTCTTACAATCTCTTTGCACCTACCTGAATCAAAGGTGTGTCCTGTCTTTCCCTCTCAGAAAAATCCCAACAAAAATCCCAATGGCCTTCAGCTGAAAGAGAGTAAGTTTAGATGGGATATTAGGAAGAAATTCTTCCCTGTGAGGGTGGTGCAGCCCTGGCACAGGTTGCCCAGAGAAGCTGTGGCTGCCCCATCCCTGGAAGTGTCCAAGGCCAAGTTGGATGAGAGTTTGAGCAACCTGGGACAGTGGAAGTTGCCCCTGCTCATAGCAGGAGGGTTGGAACGAGGTGATCTTTAAGGTCCCTTCCAACTCAAACCATTTGATAATTCCATGGTTCTGTGATCCAGGGTGGGCAGCAGTACTGAAGTCGCTTTCTCTGAGCATCCCTAAAGCAGCAGCTCACCGCAGACGAGAGCAGCAGGTCCAGCAGCTCTGCTGAGCTCAGCACAACCTCCTCCTAAAGCCCCTGCTGCTGCCTGAGTTACCCCTGCCAGAGCTCTGCTCTCCCTCACAGGAGCATGCCCGCTGCTTGCTCTGGAAAACTCAGCTCAGGCATCTTCCTGCTCTTCCCGCAGATGCTTCTGACTCATGCTGATGTCCCGGAGATTAGGGAATCCAGCTTTTGAAGTGCTCTGAAACATGTGCTATAAAAGGAAATAAATTAATTGAAGCAAAGTTGGTCCGAGCCCTATCAAGGCAGAAATCAGACAGAGGCAGGAGGAATGTCCTTTTTTCCATGGCTCCCTCTGACCCATGGGCTGGAGGAGGAAGTGGGCAGATATTTTTAACGGAGACATTACATCACCATTTTTTTATATTCTCCATCTGTATGAACTGTAAGGCAAAGTGGAGCCAAGTGTAATTATTCCTGAAGAAATTAAGGCATGGGCACATGCACAGTGTCATGGTGGAGATTCCAGTATGGGAATCTTCCCAATTTGGCTTCCACTGGGCCAAATGAAGATCTGTCCCTCCTTCCTACTACCTTCACCTCCGCCCTATAAACCTGCAGCTACCTGTAAAATTCCCAGGACACCTGGCCATGTCCAGGACCATCTGTGCACTCACTGAGACTGGTGTGACTTAAAACCAGGAGCAGAGGGAAATAAATTTCTTGAGGGACTCTCCTTTTCTTGGGCATTTGAAACAACAGTCTCAGCCTTGCCATTTGATGCAGTAGATATTTCTCCCATGGACAGGTTACTCTAAATTGGAAAGGAACAGCACAAAAAAGTAATAAAACCTTCCTATCTCCAAACTGGACTTGATCCCAAGCACTGTAGGAAACGGGCTCACCAGTGGGATGAGGATCCTATTCCATATGAAGCCCTCACCAGGTTTTTGCCTGTTTCTCCATGGTTTGCCCAGGTCACCTCACAATCACCCTCAGAGGTTTTCCTCAGCTGCTGAAACGAGGAGCACAGAAAAGGGTAAGAGGCTGCACTGCAGCATTCTTGGAGTTTTCAGGTTCACCTGGATCCCAGACATGACAACAGCCTGTCTGCTTGTCCCACCCCACTGCCTCGCTCTGCCTGGCTCTCCCAGAAGAGGATTTTTACAGCCCAGGAGCAGAATTGGAGACATCGTTCCCATGGAAAGGCTTTGACATCTCTACGTGAAGGAATTTGCTCAGTAAGAAGCATTGCAGACCACAGGTGTGGGTTCACCATATTGCAACACCCTGATTTCGGAGCACACTGAAAATGCAAGGGTTTTTTTTTTTTAATCAGAGACTACAGATTTTGCCTGTATAAAAATAGGAGACCACCAGCTTTGGATTGTCTACTAATTTTCTATTTATTACACTTGATTTTCTATTAACTTTGTATTAATTCTATTTGTTTTCCTATAATCTTTCTATTAGTTTTTCTGTTTTGATTTTCTGTTTCATTTCCTCTGCTATTTTTTCACCATTCTGCTTTATAATCAGCTGAGACGAACAGACAGTTCTGGCCTCTTCCCATTCACTACACAGGACTGTTTTGGTTTTCATTACCTTGTTTCTCTCTTTTTGTTCCAGAAACCATACCCTGTCTGCAAAGAGCAAGAGAAGGCAAGTACAGCACTTTGACCCTGACAGATTTCTGTCCAGTTTTCTACTGCTGAGATGCCGGGACCTTTTCTTCACACCGGCTGCTTTTTCCGCTGCTCAGCTCTGTAGCAGCCAGACTTTGTGGCAACATCCCAGGTCCAGCATTCCCCACTAACCAGGAGAACGAGGCCATCCTATTCTAGGACATCTCCCTGAGAACAGGCAGACAATTACTTGAAGCATAGGAGGAAAAGTGGTGAGAAAACTTGAGTAGTGAGAGCCTGTTCCACAAGCATTTACACGTCTCGTTTATAAACAGGAGATTACTGCAGGAAAGTTCAGCGTTCACAGCTGGCTGGAAAACCCCCTCAAATATAGTTTCCTTTGACTCTCTCTTCTGCAACAGTTGGGACTCAGTCTGAAATTTAAATTAACTTTCATACCCGGCCTACAATTCCATTTCGTGCCCCAAAGCAAAATTTCCTGCATAATTGTGTGTATTTAGGTCACTTCTCCATTGTTCGCTTCTGCAAAGAAAATCGCTGATTTGCCAGTGGAGAAAATTCCTAATACAGTTTTCAAAAGCACTTTTGCAATTAGAGATTGTGCTCCTAAATGAGACTGGAACACAGGCATGGATTTGCTTGGGTAATGTCTTGAGACTTTTTGTGTCTGTTTTTGACAGCAGTGACTCCATTTGAACACAGACTGTATTTGACATTTATACAGGGCTGAGCTTGTTTGCCAAACTTTATTAAGAGAAGTATTTATCCTACTTTCATAGTTTAATCAAATATTAACAATAAGTATGCAATATGTGCAAATATTAATCTAACTAATTAACATTTAATCTGGAGAAATAACATCATATTTTGCTGTTCTAAGGTTCTTTTCACTGCAAATTTTCCCCTACACTTAACGTTGAGTGAAGCTCTTTTGTTTCTAAATTTCTGCTGTGAGAAATACTGGGTTTGGGTCTCCTGTTTATGTCTGACTGTACAGCACCAGCCACATGTACGGGCAGATCCATATAAACACTTTAACCCATCCAGGTATCAAATTAAAATATTCTGAGCTGACTGCAATGATGAAGAAAGCTCTCCTGGAGGCTCAGTTAATTCGCTGAGACCAAGGATCTATGCAAAGCGAAGCTCTGTCTCTGGGTCTTGCAATGAACTAAGGAGAATGACTCAAAATTTATATTTTTTTTTACATCTTAGAAACCCATGGCTCGTGGCTTCATAAATATTTTTTGTGAATGTGTTCCAGAACAGGTCTAAACATCAAGCAAAAAGCCCCACCAGGGCTGCACTTCAGGGCAATGACACCAAAGGCTGGGCAGTGAAAAGCCAAAAGCTGATGCTGCATGTACATTTCTAGGCGTTAATTAGAAAATCGAATCAAATCACTGCCACCCCACCCCCTCCAGACGCATGCTAGGGACAACAAAGCACGGCAGATCTACCTCAGGATGCTGGGAGAGAGGGGAAAAAGAATCAGGTCAAAGCACACAATATACAAATCCTTGGGATGCCGTAGGGCACAGTATGCAACGACCTCAGACTGTTTTGAAAATCGATTACAGAAGGCCTTCAGCTGAATGGAGTCAATGACCCTCTCCCTGCACGGCAACAGAAAACAGCCACATCTTCTCTGAGCTCATATGGACGAGGTTTCCCAGCCCAAGATCCTCACGGTGGCAAGGAAAAGGGGACAACGATGGAAATGGCCCCTCCCGGCTACTCTTCCTCAGACCACGAGAGGAAAACACGGGCTTTCTTTTCAAAAAGGTTTGATTTCCATGAGATCAAAATAGACGAACACCAGTTTTCCTCCTCCCCTTCAGAAAAACATCACCAGCTGTGCTGGGGGTCAGGATGCAATAGACAAAGAACGTGTGTAATTCAGGAACTACAACTGCCTAATGAAATATATGTCAAAAGAGACAGCTGGCCTGAAGGCTTGGGCTGCCCTGTGCCTTTGTCTTAAGGTTTTCTCTGGCTAGAAGTACAGCAGAATTGGGACTGGTGAAATGAGGTGAGTTTTAGCTGGTACGCCCAATTGCCAGTGTCTCCTTTTTTGCACTTACAAGATTTGTAACTCCTGCCCAGTTACAGCTGCTCTGCTCACACAGCGAAAAGCTGTGACCAACACACAGAGTGATGAGGTTTGGTGCCAGGGAACAGAACATTCAGACACAGGAGAGAACCACTGAGTGCTTCTCTGGGGAGAACAGAGTGGTGATTTGGGTAGCAAAGAAGTGGCAACTCCAAGACTCTTGATGCTCCCAACAGACACAGAAAAATGAGTTTGATCTTGTTACTGGTGGGCAGATACTCTGCTTCTGATAACCGCTTCCATCATCCTCATTAGAGCAGAACTGGTAAAGCTTTTGGTTCAGTGACATGCATTGAGTCTGCTCTCTCCATCAGTGCTGCACCTCGAATCCTGGGGTCAGTTTTGGGCCCCTCATGTCAAGAGGGACATTGAGGGGCTGGAGTTTGTCCAGGGAAGGGCAACAGAGCTGGAAAAGGGCCCAGAACACAAGTCTGATGAGGAGCAGCTGAGGGAGCTGGGGGGGCTCAGCCTGGAGAAAAGGAGGCTCAGGGGGGACCTTCTTGTTGTCCACAACTCCCTGACAGGAGGGTGGAGCAGCCAGGTGGGGGTCAGGCTCTGCTCCCAGGCAACAAGGGACAGGACAAGAGGAAATGGCCTCAAGTTGTGCCAGGGGAGATTTAGTTTGGGTTTTAGGGAAAAATTTCATCGGAAGAGTTGTCAAGCACTGGAACAGGCTTCCCAGGGAAGGGGTGGAACCACCAGCACCAGGGGTGTTTAAAAGATGTATGAATGTGGCACTTGGGGACACGGGTTCGTGGTGGCCTTGGCAGTGCTGGGTTAACAGCTGGACTTGATGATCTTAGAGACCTTTTCCAATATAAACGATTCTATGATCCAACAAACTGGGAATCAGGTTGGAGAGCATTACCTCCACAGAACTCGTAAATTGGAGCACAGGGATTACATTACTTAAAAACACACACTCTTCAAACACTGAGAACATGATACAGCAGCACCAGTTCACCAGACTAAGCTCATTTTCCAGGAAACGGTGCAAAACACTTTTGAAGTCAAGCAGTACTGAAATTAAAAAAAAATCAAAAAGGGTCAGAAGCAGCTCCATTAATTTTTTTTTGCGTCAGCTAACACAGACTGTGCAACTGTGTCTGCTGTTGTTTCCCTTTCTTCTCTCAGAAAAACCCCCACAGCAGCAGCAGCAGAGGAAATGAATTGTGAGTTCCGTGCCACACAAACATCTGAAGGGCTTACTCCTGAGCACGCGAGGAGCTGCCTGGCCTCAGCTGGGGCTGGATGCTCAGCACATGCTGCCGGGCTCTGCCAGCGTGGCACTCACCCAGGGCAAACGGACACAGCGTGGCCAGATGGGCCGAGACAAGCTGTTCACGCCACGGCGTGAGTTACCTGCCTGTAGGAAGAGTTTGGCTCTTTAGCGGTGCCTCGAACCCTGTGAGAGGGTTCAGCCTGGAGAAAAGTAGGCTTGGGGGGAACCTTATCACTCTCCACAGCTACCCGAGCGAGGGTGCAGCCAGGTGGGGCCATGTAGAATGACACTACTCCCAGCATTAGCAAACCTAGAAAACACAGAGAAGATGCGAGAGGGAACACAATTCCCAACACTGAGGGGATTTTCAGACTTTTACAGAATAGTCTGGCAGCTTCAGGCCAAAAAGAGAGGGACAAGGGAGTAAAATCAAAGGGACCAGGTGCATGGGAGAGGTGGCAGAAGGAATGTGCTTCACTGCACGCAGAGCAAGAGGCACCCACAGGACATGACCCATGATCTCTGGGTAAAGGGAATATAAAAATCAGGCTAAAGGCTACAGTCTATCTAGAAACCAGATGATAAGGTGAGTACAGCCCCTTATCAAATGTTAATATTAAAGCTCTGTATTAGCTATTAGACAATAAAAGCTGGGCTGTGGCCTGGGGCAGGTGTATTCTGGCACTGAACTCATGCCCATGCTGAGGTTTTTGGGTGCAGGCAAACTGAGACCCATCAGGCTGGCATCTATCAATGTTTCCTTACAGAACAATGAAGTTTTCATACTGAAATTCCCGTGAGCTTTAAGAGTGTAGAAGCATTAAATTAATATATTTCTGCAATTAAATATTTACATTATTTTAATTCATGCTGCACATTTAATTGATATTATTATCACTAAAAGCCTTCTAAATCAGCCTTCTGCTTTGATTTTTTTTTTCTCCCTGAAACTGATTCTTGACATCTGACCAATCTCCAGTTCTTTACTGGGAGTTAACAACAACCAGCTGGGGGATGACTTCTCTTGCTTTCCAATTCCAGTTGTATATAGTCTGCTAAGACAGCTGTAGGTGAGCACTAAAATCCCCCAAATAAAAACAACTTTGTAACAACTGCAAATGCAAAGATCCAAAACCACTCTGAAGTGCACACTTCCAGATACTTACAACGTGAAGCAAAACATTCTCAGGATTAAGACTGATTTAAAGCTGACGGTGTCACTTCATATTCTTCAGGTAACAGACTCCTACTGTACCCCTGACAGAGGTGATCACCAGAAGAATAAATTACTCTTCTAAAAGAATACTTCAAAAGGCTTCTGGCATTTTGGAAAAGGTAATTTGGATAAGCAGGAAATGCAGGGGAAAAAAAAAAAGCACAGCTCAAAAAACTTGGAGGACAGGCTTGTCCAAATATCCTGTTCCTCTCAGCCCAGAGACTCCCCAGGTTATTTTAAAAACAGACCAGAAAATGTTCTATTTCCTTAAAAGCCTTTTGGGAAAAAAATTTATTGCATGCTCATAATACACCCTGAATTATTCTGTTACCTTCTTATAGTGTATGGGACAGGACTCAAATTTCAGAGGAAAGTGAGTGTTCTCACCGAGTTCCACTTGGTGTTCACGAGCCAGAACAAACTCTGATGTTCTGCTCAGAGTAGGAGGGAAGAGCCATGATGCAGCTTCAGCAAGATGACACTTCCTAAAGAGAGTCAGCAGGACATTGGGCAGTGTCACAAACCCTTCTACTGCTAAGGAGCAGAGGTAAAGACAAGAAAACACAAAGCTAATTGTATTTTCTTCATATCTGCTCTACTGTACAAATAAACTCCCTGTTTCAAATGTCTGTTCAGCAAACCCCTAATTCCAGGCAAGTCTAAGTTGTAGGTCACAAAGTTTTCAGTCCTGTTTAATAACAGGATTAAAAACTTCTAGCAAGAGTTTTCCTCAAGTAGAGCATGTACCCTGGAAAAAGCTGCTGATTGGGAAAAGAGAATAAACCTCTCCCACAGCTGTGTTTAAGTAGGACCTTTGAAAGGCTCTCTCACTTTCAGTAAAAACGCTGGAAAATTTGCACTAAAATTGGTACATACAAATTAACTTCATCAATATAGGAATTCTCATTATACTGGTGAACTTCCAGCCCTGCAAGGTCACAAATGAGAGCCAAGCACCACGTCCACCTAAGTCCCAGAGCATCTCCTGTGTATGTGTATTTGCAGGGATAATTTTCTTAGTTATTTCTATCACAGGATCATGAAGGTTGGAAAAGACCTCTGAGATTGAGTCAAACCTGCAGTAAATGTAAGATCTTCTTTCTATGTTTTGCCAGATTCACCTCTGTTCCTTCAGAACTTATTAGAATAATCTCCTATATTCTTAAAAATTGCCAAAAACTGAAATTGAAATTAGTTAAATGATTTAACCAGGCTTCAGGGTTCTGCCTCTTTTAAATTAGTTCACATAAATGCAGCCTCATGAAATTCAGCCACAACGAACATCTGCAGTTGGCTTAATATTTCTATCTAAACATCTCTGATGGCATTCAAATTTATTATTACATGCCAGGATTGAAAAAACCCATTTAAACGAACCAACAATGCTATTCAGAGGTATATTATTCTTTGGCTTTGAGGAAAAATACACTAAAATGCATATTTTCAGTTAGATAGGGTTAAACAGTCTTTTTATACACTCTGAGCTGGAAAACAAAGGGATATATTTTGTCTCCCATGTCTGCTCCATTAATGTGAACCAAGGCTAATTTTATCATAGCAATTCCATTTTTTTAATCCACAGAAAATACTCCTTTCTTTTGCTAGACAATTCAGTGGTTCTGAGTTTTAATCCTTAAAGGGATGGGGCCGAATCTGTAAGTTCTTTTAATAGACAAGTTTGCTCCAGGTCTCAGGTGACAGCAGAATCCCCTCCTGCCCCCTCCCCGGGTTTAATGTATTTAGTCCACATCAGAATCCTTCCAGCTCTGTCTATAAAGGTTTCCACTGATGATAAATATGAGCTGGTTACATACAGGCTCATTTTTGCTTCAGATCATAAGGGCTAAAACCGTATTTATTTTAGCCTTTAGCATCCTTAAATTCTTAGAAATTATATTACAAAGGTCTAGCTTTTATTTTACAGTACTGAATCTGAATCAGGGCAAAAGATACAAATGTATTTTGCTCCTGTGTGATGTGGTATTCCAGAAGCTGGGCATCCTAATCCATCCCTAGTTCTCTTGGAAGCCCCAGACCAGGCGGCCTCTGGGGAATGCGGGGGCTGGAACCAAGCACATGCAGCTTTATCTTGGAATTTCAACACGAAAGGGAAAAAAACAGCGAAAAGGGGGGAGTTTCATAATTGTAACTAAAAGTGATCACAATAAGCCCTCAGTATTTCATTCTAGTCTAACTCCCTTGAGCCAGAAAACTGAAGGAAGTTTGTAAATCAGGGACAATAAAGGAGATGTGAGGACGGTTTGTGTAGAATCGCACTCAAATACACACACACGATGTAATTGCCTGTTTTATTTAGTGGAATCACTTTTGTAGATTAGAAATATTTCCAATTCCCGTTTACTCCAATGCAAGCCTCCACCATCGACAGGCGTAATGCAGTTTGTTCAACTGATTCCAAACCAAAAAAAAAAAAAAAAAAAAAAAAAANAAAAGAAGTACAATCTCAAAAGTTAAGTTAGAAACTAAGTTCACACATTTTCTTTGGGACCAGGAATCTGTACATAGTACAAAATATACATTTATTGAACTCTCTGTAAACACACAGTTTGAATTGTGTAAAACTGTAAATAGTGGGTGAACTACGTGGAGAATAATTTATTATATATTGTTATACATTCTACTTAAGGAAAATAGTTATGCTCTTGTATATTACTCTGTTAAATTTATAAATTCCATAATGAAGCTGTGTAATCTGCAAACATGCTTTTCAAGCTTAAATCTCTCCATTCGTAACACACATTTATACAGGTCATCAATGAAAAAAGTTACACTTTCCACAAAATAGATATAAAGAGGTCATGAATTTTCTAAAAAGACAGGCACAGCATGTCACTACAAACGAGACTCTTATGGTACGGTGTGGAGTCAATTCTGTGAGAAGACAGGTGAAAACTCTCTAATTCAGCATGTTTGTACGTGGTCTTAGGAACAAGACAGATGCTAGAACCCAAAATCTCTGCTTATAAAGATTTATAAAACAGCCGGTCCTGGAAGTCCAACCTCATGCTTTTCAGGTACCCAGCACTCCCTGGCCAGGAGAACTTTGGCTTTTGTCTCCTGTCGAGTCTTGGTCACGAGTAATTGAGTTTTCTGAGCAGTGAAATACCCGGCACCATTTGCTAAGAACATCTGCATAATTCAGCACTTACTCCAAAAACTGGATTCCTGGCACCAGAGAGTTAGATCCGGTTAATAAATACAGTTTAATTCTTGGTGCCCAAGGTCATCAGCAAGAACAGGCTGGGAAACCCCAACTCCCAACTCCCACGGGCCGCAGGGCATTAACCCGTGGAATGTGGGGTAACAGCATCCCAGCACCGGGGACTCTGGTGTGCAATGCCCAGTTTCCAATTTAAGAGGCTGGAAATTCAAAATTGCAGCAGACTTCTCAGTCTGGCATCACTCAGCAAGAATAAAAAGTTCCCCTATAAAACACTGCCAAAGATCCTTTCATAGAATGGTCCACAGAATAGTCTGGGTTGGAAGAGCCTCAAAGACCATCTAGTTCCAACCTTTCATGAGTCCATCACTGGATATAATTCTATGTAAATTCAGGACATTTATTCCTACATTTTCAGGGTCTCATTGTCTTTCCATCCTGGATACGTCATTTTGGACTTCATTTATTTACAGCTAAAAGCACTGCATCAAAGATCAAACCTCTTACACTGTGCTCTTCTGAGGTTTTAAAAGCAAAAAAATTCTTAGACATTTAAAGAATTAAGAAATTATCTCAGATTAATCAAACATTTTGCTTTAACATTACCACTGTCTTCCCTTTGGCTTTGAAGTTTTTTCAAAACCTAAATTGAATAAAGATTACATTTGTTTTTCATTCCTAGAGAAGTGGGACAGTTAAGGCTCCAACAACATGTGCAAAATTTGGATGTTGTGAGCAAAAGCTCCATCAAAGCTATCAGGATGTAAAGTTAAGTTTGTGCCTGATTTTCCCAAGCCTGACTCTAATTTTCCCCTGTAGTGTGAACAAAAATATTGTGCTCCAAACTGAAATCCCAACAGTGAAAACGAAATTGGCTACCCGGTATTTGCACTGCTCAGACCGGCTAGAATTCAGCAACAGCTGAAATGAAACTCTGGACCTTAGTCTACAGGCATCAAGAGAATAAAAGTATTGAATGTTTTAGGACCTGCCAGTCTGATTTCTCATTTTTCCTAAAGATATTTCTCAAAATAAATAACAATGGCAGCTCCTTCAACTCCAGAGGCCTCCTCACAACACACACGGGGAGTCCTGTCCACCTGTAAAAACCCCACACTCCCACCAAGCTCTTCAGAGCCAACACTTCAAGGGAGCAAAAAGGAACTGCAGCTTTGCCTCAATGTTCTTGAGCAAGCTGAGAAATGCAGATATCGTGCTCCTAAAGGAAAATGGTACTGCCTGACACAGCACCCACCCTTCAGATAAATGGCTGGTTACACAGTAGTAAGGACCACTGGTTTTATTCTTCCCACTTGGGGAAAAAAAAAAAAAAAAGAAAAAAGAAGCACGCATGTGCCTAGTGATATTTCAAAAAGCAGTTGGGCAGGAATCAGTTCAAGTTATGTGTAAAAATCTGGCTATGCATAAACCACTCTAGAAATCTGACCTGTCATCCCACTTCTACTCAAGTTTTGACACTTCCAGATTTTCTTAGCTCTATAAAACACATTTTTAAACTTAAGCCCACTTTCCCAACTTTTGTGGTGCAAAAGTTAGGGGGTTTTGTGGTCGTTGCATTTAAAGCAAGCTTCTCCCAAAATGCTTTCCTAAGACATCATTATCACTCCTGTTCCCTTAGCCTGGAAGCAAAGACTTTAGAAGAATGCGCATAAGAGATGGGCAAAAGAAAGATCTGTTTTACTGCTACTCAAAAGAAACATCAAACAAAAACACAGAGAAAATGAGGAATATGCACAAAGCCTAAGTAACTACAGGTCAACAACTCTGACGCAATCAGGAGATAAAAGCTCCACACATTTTTTTCACATATTAAGTAAATGGTAGAAATATTTGTCATTTTCCTGGAAACAAATTATCAACGGGAAACAACGTAAACTCAACTTTTAACATGTCTATTTTTTTGTTTTCACTTGAATGCATTTAGTGGTCCATGATACTAAAGAGAAGCTTCAAGTTTTCCTACAGCTTCCTGACTTCCTGTGAACACAAGCCACAGCCCAGGTGGCTGCTACCTCATTTACAAAGCAACGTTATTAGGCAAAATAAGGCCACAGAGTGCTTCAGATGCGCACACCTGGGTCTGCAGAGAGCTGCAGACTGTGCAAGCACTCCACAGAAAAAGCTCACAGAAGACTGGATTCTCTGATCAGTATTTCAGACAGGTCAGTCAAAATTATTCAGCCACAGAGTGGTACTTTTAAATTCTGCTCCTTTATTACAGCTTATAGCAGGAATCACATTCATTTTTTGTGCTACGGCATCCTGGAAATTCTCATCTGGAGCCTCTTTTCACCACTTAAAGAGTTAAAAAACCTCTGCAGCCAGATGGAGAGTTTACACCCTGAACTGGTCTATAAAGGCTCAGCTATGATCACCTCAGACACAGGTAGCTGTAGTAACAAGGAGCCACACTCGTTATCCAGGAGACATTATTTTCTCATCTGGTGAAGCTTGGCACCGAGTAACAATTCATTTTCTACATGAGAATCTCAGGTACAGCCCTTTAGCTCTAGAGTCTTGCTGTTTCTAAACCTATGCAAGGTACATCAGGTTTGTATCAAATACTGTATTTGCCAAAGGATGAGGAAAAGGGCACTGCCTTCCTAAAGGTTAGCCCCTTTCAGACACAGCCGAGTTTAAATATCAAGGAACTGAAATACACCAAGTCATTTGTGCACAAAAGCAGGTTCAAGAAGGTGTAGGTAGAGATGAAGGTGAACGTCTTGGCATGATGAAATCCTGATGCACACTGAACTAAGGTAAACTGTAACAACCATATCATTAACCTAATTGTGGCAGCCGTGCTGTCTCTCCCACAGGACAGAGCTACAAACCTCTAGGGAATGCAAACACAGAGGAAGGCTGTCAGCACAGAACTCACACACAAGACACTGAGACCAAAGTTTGATGATTCCAGTTTAAAGAAAAGGAACGTTTATCAAAGCAAAATGTTTGTCTTAAGTACAGAGTGGGGAAAGATCTGCAAAGGCTTCGATGCTCCCTACACAGGCCATCATTTATCTGGGTGTGGTTTCCCAAACTGCGGCAGGAGGGGTGGGGCAACCATTCCTTTGCTCTCAGTCCTGTCTCTCTACTCTCCATCTCCCTAGCACCAGCACCCCATAGCTGGACTACCAATTTACCCAGCTCAAGAGGACAGGTTTTTCCTTCTCCTAACTGCACACTCACATAAGGACAAGCACTGGCACAAAAAAAGGCAGTAGGGGCAAACTTGGAGCAACAGTTTAGTCTTGGCATAAGCTGATCATGAAACCATATCCTTAGATCATAAACTACTAAAAATGGAATGCAACAGGAAGTCTATCCTATCCCAGTGTATAAAATTAAGGCGGGATTCTTATCAGGGAATCAACTGAAGTGAAAACTGATCCCTAATTTTGTTAAATCATCTTAAGCTTCCAACTCCTGAACCGAGCAAAATGGCTCAGACACGAACCTATATAGCACCAGCTTTGCAATAAACAAAGTAATGGACGTCGAAGTCAGTTTGCTACATGTAAATGTTGAAAAGATTAGCTTTGGCACCTGCAGGAACTCTCCAGGTAAGTGCTACCATGACTCATCTGCTGCTCAGTATTCACCAGGCACCTCGCTGACACAACCTACGACTGCCGCAGTTCAGAGCAGCGTAATGACAAGCTGCTGAAATTCCTCTCTCCAATTCTGACTCCAGCTCAAAGCTTAACCGCATGAAGGCCGTGCCTCAAGGTCGTGGTGGTGCCTCAAGGTCGTGGTGGTGCTGCTCCTGGGCCAGCTGAGAGCAAGCCCAGCTGAAAGGCTCTGGCTCTGTTTCTGCCCCAGCACGAGTACCGGGGACTCTACGGATACAAAGGATTTACAAAGCCTTGCAAACCTAGGATCCTACTTAATGTCACTGCATTTAGTTCATCCAACATTGGTTTAAAGCACATTTTAGAAGCCTCTGTCTTGAACATATTTCAATGCTGAATTAGCGAGAATTATTCGGAACAGTTGTCTATAAAGCAGTTACAGGTATTCTCCCAGAACAATCAGCAAAACATTTAATCTGACTATAACAAAACTCACAGAAACTGTAGCCAGTGAAGCTGTCAAATGTAGAAGGAAAACAAAGTTGCATGGCATACGAAGCAAAGTAGCTTTACAAATGTCATTTCCTTTTAAAAACAAGCAAATCGGGACCATCCTATTTGAACATGTATTTAAAAATACATCTGTTAACATCACACAATTTTCATTTTTGTCACACAGGAATCTTTTTCCAAGAGGGAAATAAATAGCACACAATACTTCAAAATAAAAATTGCTGCCTTGCCCCTGAGGTGCTAATGTTTTTAGCATTTAAAAAAAAAAAGTTTCTGGTGCAAGAAGGAGATGCACAAAGGTGCAAAAGTGCCTTTTTCTTTCCAGAGCAGTGAAAAAAGTACAGCTTGCCTCTTTTCTAGGATGCTTTATATACTTAACTCGTTTATTCTGTAATCAAAATCTGTATCTAAAATGGCAGTGTTTATGCATACATCATAATTCAGTGCTCTGAGCTCATCAAAACGCTGAACGTAGGCGGGAGAGAGAAAGGCCTGAAACGGGCTTTCTGCCACTACCCTCAAACCTACTCACATCGCCTGTAGCAACAGCAGAAATATTTTCTTTCTAACCTTCAGGAGACCTCATCAGAAGAGGCTTCAAAAATCTCCTTTGTCACTGAGACAGTTTAAGTGATTATGGTTTGAAGTATGGCTTTTCACACCACAGTTTTGCTTCCGATTTTTAAAGTCTAAAACTCAAAGGTTCCACAGTCCAGTTCAAGGTTTTGCAGTTTCCAAAACTAAACTTTAGTCTCTATGAAAAAAGGACAGAACTTTATCTGCCTAGTCCAAAATTAAGTTTAGCTTTCCGCACTAATACGCCATGTATTATTAAATATGCTCGTTAATTAGGTGCCTGTGAAGCTATAACTTAACATCATTATAGTTTTGCACTCTACAACAAAATTAGACATTTTAAGCATTTATTCATAGGTAGGTAAGGAACTGGTTCTTTAAGCAAAAATTGCTATAAATTTATAAATACAAATAGTGCTTATGTTCTCTTCATTCATGCTTGAACAGATTACAAACTGAATACAATGAAGTTACGTTTAAGCACCCCACACAGACAAGAGGGATAAAAGAAAAGTTTGCTGGTATATACTATACTTAGTTCCAAGACACTATAAGTTACTTTTTCACTGTTCAGTGTTCCCTAACTCTGCATTAGTTTTAAGGCTATATATACAAATATGTATATGTCAAAATCAGGGAAAGACAAATATAGCAAAATGCATTGTACTACATTTTCCTATCAAAAAGTAATTATACACCAAGTTCTGATTCTGTTTAACTGCAGTAAATGTTACAATCTACTTGTTTTACTGATTTTCCTTTTGGGGAATCTGCCTACTAAATGAGTAAACTACATATTAAATACAATATTCTCAACCAAAAAGACAATACAAGGTGCACAAAACAGCAGTTCTGCAAACACGACTGACTTGAAAACTTAATTTTTGTATGCTCAATGGGAGAAAGCTAAGCTTAAATCAAATTAGTTTATTATCTTATAAAATTTTAAATTAGAATTTTAAACAACAAACAGTTAAATATTGTCAACATGCTATACCTCAAATCACAAGTACTGTTTAACCACTAGTCTCTCATTCTAAGTAAGTGGGTCAATTAAAAACACACACCATAAAATGTTAAAGATTGTCAGGCTTTGACAAATGTATTTTTATCAAACAGTAGGCAAATTCAAACCAATGCACATCTTCAGTAGGGAGGGGAAAAAAAAAACCAACACCAAAAAGCCTGAAAAAACCCACACTTGTAAAAAATAGGGTAACGGATTAATCCCACATCATCCTTTAGCATATGGCTATGTCTTGGGCAATAATCAAAATCCTTCCCATTTTAAAAATGGGCTACCAATTAATAAAAATATTCTTCCACAAGTAAAATATCATTTACAATGGCACTGACATTTTAAAAGGCAGGAAAAAAGGAATTACACATTTATGGGTAAATGTCTTGTTTGTTAAATCAAGCTTTATTGATAAAATGGAATTCAGAGTATTTTTCTTGGAACAGCAGCAGACCCAGCCAATCAGGATTGTAAAAATGCTGCAGACTCCTACTTTATGTAGAAAGTTGCCTTCATGCTCAGTGATTAGTAGCTTCAGGTAAGGGTTAATGAGAAAAGAGGTGCAAAGAACCAAGGCATTCTAATCCCAAGACTGGTACATGTACAAACAGGATACTATTAATAGGGCATGATTTAACTCCCACTGAACTCAAAATCACAAATCCCTTCAACTCAACGTGAGAGCAGGAGTGCATCCAAGAAAATGATATACGTTTGTTGAAGAATGTGCACTACTCCTAAGTTATCTTTCCATTGCCAAGCAAAATTTGCACACTGTAATTTCTGGTAGGTTGCCCATGAGTTCAGCTTTCATATAAACCGAAAAGTGCACCTCTTGAGCACCTAGCTGGCTAGGCTGCTGCTCCTTGCAATCCAAAACCACAACATGATTTTTAAAAGGGATATATATTGTTGCATCACACAAGCCAAAACATTTCTTCTAACCTTTATAGTGATTTAAAGCGGTTCATAATTAAATATGAGCATTTTGTACAAAGACAATTGCACTTTACAAAAACAAAATCATACAACATAAATTGCTGGAGTCTGATTTACAACATGAATTTATGGTTTGAAATCACGTTTACAGAAGTCTGTTTTACAAAAAAGATCAGTTCCTGGGCTAGATGTCGTACTGCTGTAGTCACTCTCACCAACACATCATATTCCCTTCTTTAATTAAGGTTGAGGATGGATGTTAAGAAGGGTCACTGAGGTTGGGCTGCACTTTCATTTGCAGGATGAAACGTGAACTCCACAGCTAGAAGAGCAGTTTTACCACATATCATCAGTTGAGGCAGAATCCTTAAAGAAAAAAGAAGGAACCCTTTAAAGTCTGGAGTGCCCATCCTTGCGGCAGTTTCTGGATAATCCAGACTGAAAAGGGTAAAGACTTAAATCATTTCAGGAGTCTGTTTTCTCTCCCCTTTCAGAAACAGCTTTTAAGAAGTATCTAAACTCCACATATCCTTAATTAATGAAACATTAGAACCAAGAAATTTCAAAATACGACCAAGTGTTTCATCAATCCTGAAAATAAGATTCTAGGAATGTTACTCAAAAGCATTTCCAGAGCCTTTCTAGCTATTTCCTGAGTAGTCAGAAGTAATACAAAATGGATACACTCGGCTCACAGGTGCGAGAAAAGAGCAGGATGTGCTCATGCCATGTGTTATCACCATTATCCTCTTTTGTGTTCTCAGCCCTCCCTCGCTGCATGGGAAGATACAGACATCAACTGACACCCTGTTATAACTCAGAGCTATTTTAACACTTTTAATTTAAGGTTACAGAAGTGTAGTTTAGGCAACTGAAGGAAATCGTAATTTTGGATGGTAATAAAACTGCAAGGGGAAAAAAATAAATTTATATAACAAAAAAAATTACTGGAAGTAGAGAAATGCTGTGCTCCAAATCATAATTGTATGGCCACACTACTTGGCATTACAACTTATCCAATATCTGAGTGTCCCTAAAATTCGTTCCACTTAGGCCCACAGGCAACAGTGGATTTTGTATAACTATCACAAACGTGAAAAATGTTTAACCAGTTCCTGGTTTAACCAGTATTTAATTTTACCAAGTATTTTTTAATCCATTTGCCTTTGTGTCAGGCCTGTTTCCTTTTCCCTTGCTTAGACTGCTCTATATTCAGCTTTCTCTACCAGCCTCACCAGCTGGGCTCACAGGTTAACCATGAGCAAGGGGGGCCACAGCTCTGCAGCTGAAGCAACAGCTAAATCAGCAGCACAGGGATCAGAGCAAACTTCTCCCATGCAGCCACCTTTGGTGGTTTCAGCATTACCTGCTCCTTTCCCCTAGGCAATTAAGGGCCAGGATGGACTTTTACAACAGCACATCCTTGTGCTTCCACAAGGAAGCAAGCTACAAGCAACAAGCTACACCTCCCCATCATTACTGAGACTGCAGGAGGTAGAAATATTACTCCTCTTCAAAAGCACTGCTTTAGTGACTCCTTCGAGAGGAAAGGGGCTAATTAAGTCTCTAGCAATGCCACACATGATAATTTCTTAGCACTGGAGTTCTGCACCCTTCATTCAAACTTGCACACAGAATCCGTAACAAACTAGAGAGGAACAGTTGGCACGGAGGTGTAGTTAAAAAAACACAAACTGAAACTGCCCTTTGCAAAAGTACCACCTCCAGCTTTTCCTTCAAGACCAGAAGAAGCAAAGAAGAGCAATTATACGAAAGAGCAAAATGGTTGTTTCAAGAATGAAGAATAAAAGCAGCATGAGTAAAAATGCATGAGCTGCTTGCCAACTATTCCATATGCAAATTTCTGTATCCCAGTCGCCAACATGATCACAAAGTTTGTGTGCTGTACATTTGTAGAACAGCAACATACTACAGAATGTATTTTGAAGGTAAAGTATCCTCTTTCAGCCCCTATTAAGGAATTTTTATGCTAAAAATAGAACGAGGGCTGCCAAATAAACTAGTGCACAGTTGTAAAGCCAACGCACAGTCTTTATGTCTGGCTGCATCTCACTTATGCCACATCCAAGGATGGAAGTAATTTCTGCTGATAGTTAAAGGATCAGTTTAACTGCTTCATGACAAACTGCACTTTCAGTGACAGAATGTTGTTTCTGGTGATCAAACTGCCACTGGAATCATGTTCATGTTCACTGTTTGGTTGTTCTTCCCCCCATACTGACAGTGGATTTATATCACTCTCATCACTGACATGTAAGAACCCAAACTGTTTCCTCGCTGTAAGATGCTCTATGCTTAAGAACAAAAGTGTTCACACAGTCCATTTGGTAAACTAATATATTCTTAACACATCTGTTTAAGCTTTAGATTTAACATTTTTCTTCTTGATATTTAGGTAAAATAAAGAAGGGGAAAAAAGCTTCCCATGACTCTTTCCACCATTTGGCAGCACTTGGATATCCAAGCAGGATTGAAATAATGAAATTCCAGAGGACAAATGAATCAACCCTACTGGAGTTTTGACATTATGATCAGCAGAAGGCAGCAGAAAACAATTACAAAACACAGTCCAAAGAGCACAACAGTGTTATTCCTTTCTTGGGGGAAGGCCTCTTTAACTGGAATTTGCAATATCTTTCTTTACAAAACAGCTAAAATAATTGGGGTGGGGGGAAAGGTAATGAAAGGGAAAGGATACTTACAGCATCATCATTCCTGTAGGGGTTCAGTCTGTTATACACAGCTTCAATCACACTCCGTCTAGAGCAAAAAAGAAAAAAACCCACAAGATTTTAAGGCTGTGTTTTTCTTTTTTTTCCCCAAGTCAAATTCCCAATTTTAATTTAAACGCAAACTTCAGAAGATTCCAAATTCACAGAACCATGTTTACTGCAAGTTAGCACTAAGTGTCCTTAAACAATCCACATCCTTTAAAACCTTTAGGCTCAAGACAAACAAGGCTGAATATACCCCAGAGTTCAGCAGGAGAAGGGCACAACCTGACAGTCAGGTCTTCATTTTGAAAAAGGGCAGCAGAAACCTCAGTGGACATTGAATGCCCAAAAAACACTGCAGCAGTGCCTCATGTATTATGGCACTTCCATAAGGGAACAGTGGTGTGTTATTTTCTGGACACACAAAAATTATGTTCTGAAGTACATTTTTGTCTGTGTTATGTCCTAAAATGTAATTTCCATTTACAAACATGAAAGAATTAGTTCTAGAACAGTACTCTTCTACAATGACATGCCCAATACTCCTGCAATTTTTCTCAAAAAAAAAAAAAAAAAGCAAATTGCAGTTTTGTGTATTGTAAAATTTGCAATCAACATGCAAACGAGCAACATCATTTTTATTTGTCTATTTTAACACAAGGTGAAAAACTAAGAGTCAAAAAAACCTTGAAAACTGATAACCAAAAAAAACCCCAAAAAACCACAACCCAATGTGAGGCTGAAGGAAGAATCCACCTTTGCCTTTCCCAGTATATAAGCAAAAAACTTTGGAAGGAGAACAGGAAGGAAAGAGGTGAGTAAAAAAGAGGAATTACAGATCGGACTTTAAATGCAACCTTCTTTTGGATCCCCTTCCGCAGAACCAAGTAAGATGAAGTAACAGACTGTGATACAAAACAAACTTCAAAGAACAACCTTCAAACTGCTGATGAATGCATGCAGAGCAATCACAAAGGAGTGCAAGAGAAGAAAAAAAGCAGATGACAAGCTTTGTAATCATCCTGCAACACTGAAAAGTCAGGAACTACCACGTATAAACATCGTAGTGAATGATTATAGGGCATGAAAGAAGAGGCTGGATTTAAAGCAATAAAATCAAGCAATTACACACAAAGTACACTGCATATATGGTTTGGAAAGTTTCCTGTATCTTTCAAGAAATAGGTATCTTTGATTTTAAATACAGGCAGGTTTCTTGGAAAGCATTATCTTCCTTCCAAATTGGCAATAGTGCCCTAAGTTACATTAGCATCCAATTAAATCAATACTTCTCTAAGTCCCTATTCAAACTAGTATCACTGAGACACAGAATCCCACTGAAGTCACGTCACGTCATTTCAGCATTTCTTCACACCCATGATGCTACTGCTAGCCAAAGGAGATTAAGAAAAATCAATTTGTATGCTGCATTTCATGAGTAACTGACTCACTCATACTTCGACACTACAGCAACCCATCCTAAATAGATGCTATTATACATTAAATTGTCATCTCTTGTTCTCCTAGTCAGACAGTTCCTACAGGAACAATACTGTTTTGTAGAAGCCATCTCTACAGTTATCACTTTATAATTTATCCAATTTATTAATTTGTAATTTATTCAATTACGTGCCAGAAGTCCTGATGTTTTGGTGTAACAATACAAAGATCATACTCCGAAAAGTTAAAAATACTCTGTATCATACGTGCCCAATCCATTTTAACACAGCACAGGCTTGTGAAGAATCTTTTGAACCAAAAAGCTCTTGGTTTGGGGTGCAAACAAGCTGAGCACATTGCTTTCTTAAAGACTGAACATTTGAGAAACCACAGAGCATCACCACTGAACTCTTCAAGGACAAAGTCAGCTATATAAAGCTACAAATTTAACTTCCCACTTTTCTTTTTTGATAGACTTCTATCTCGCTTTCAGATTCGTCACAAGTGGAGAGAAACAAAAGCAAATTTTTAAGCAATTACAGCATGACTACAAGACAAGAAGAGAAAGCTGCCAAGCAAAACATTTTATGCATATCACTTCTTGTTGAAGTGTATAACGTATCCAAGTAATTAAAGTCAGGGCATTATTTCACATGTTCAAATGTAACATCCCCCCAGAAACCTCAGTTAATTATGAAAAACAGACACTCAGGCCACCCTTAAAAAACTCCTCATTCCTTCCCAAAACTACAGTTTGACATTTAATTTTCGCAGTGATTCATAGTCAACTCCATTCTTAGGCTTGTCCTTTTCATCCAGAACAACTGAGTAATAAAAATTGGAGAACAGATCATCACCTTTTGTCCTGTGCCCTTCCTCCCTCCCTGCCCCCCCACTTTTAAGAGTGGCCTTGCAGTTAAAATGCGATTTAAATCAAACCCCACATGTACACTGATGTGAACTCACTTGCTTGCCAATTCACCCCCCGGCGGGAGGTTTGGGATGCTCTCAGTTGCTAACGTACGCATCACGTGGACTAAGTCTGGCACTCCTTCACCCTGCTTCTTTATGATCTCTGGGAATCAGAAGTACTTTTTTTGTAAGTGCAGTCCAAATTTAACTTAAAAAGATTGAAACACTCAGTTTTATAAAAAAGCAGCTTAACATTAAACAAAAAAAAAAAATTAAAGCGACAGACCGTACTCAACATGGTAATTGTTAACTTTGGTTCCATAAGGAAAAACCTGTAACAGATTTGACACAGATTTACTGCTGTTAACATGCTGACTTGGTTTTAGAAATACACAGCTAACTAATAACAGTGGCAAAAAAAAAATCTTTAATGGTTTTCCTGCTATACATTAGATAGAAGATGTAATATCTTCCCACAATATGCCCAAGGCACGGGGCAGATATTAACATCAGCTTTATCGCTGCAACACAAGATAAAATATTATTGACATCACAGAAAACATAATATTTTCAAGAAATAAAAAGTTAGACATGTCAAAAGTAATTCCCATGGCTGTACGTGTATTAACCAATACTTGTACCTCACTGCATTACGGCAACGTGCAAATTTTAAGAATTATTACACATAAATTAAAAGCCAGGGACATCGCATCTAATTGACAGTTTCATCCTCAGCTCAGGAGATATTTAAATATAGGGCAGAAACTTAAAGCTGATCCACTCCAGCTTCTGGGTGAAGAGAATCTGTATTGTAGCCACAGCCACGTTTGCCAAGACACTCGTCCTTTAACTTTATTCTTAGGCCTGGTTGGTTTGGGAGGTTTTTTTTTGTATTTGCTTTTTTCACTTTTCTCAAGTCAAAAGCACACAATTTTATTTGAACTCAAGACGTTTCAGACCATAACACCCCTGAAGAGTCACTCCTTAAATAGAGATTTTATGAAGCTTAAAGAACATTTTAAAAAATACATCTCATTGATTTCTCTGTAAACATGAGCTCTCAGAAACTGCAAAACACACGAATTATTAAGACCTGGTGGTGTTCATCTTTAAGTGAATACCGCAACATGCATTCAATAATGTGTACATATGTGCACATCTATACATGCATGTATGCACATGCACACTACTCTCCATGTAATAAAGCATTTACACAGTTTGAAAGTAGTTGGAATTCATCAGTACCGCTTTTGGAAAATACTCAAGCATTCAGATTTTGCCCTAAATTCCAGAAGAACATACCAAGTTTCCATTTTATAATTTGTGAGATAAGGCACATTGAAAGCTTTTAAAACCAACATGTATCCAGTCCTTTTTAGTGAAAAAAAAAACTACAAAATCTAAAAAACAACAATTGTGAATTATTTTTTGTGTATGCAATGGTTTTTCAGGGCTGTGTGTGTTTACAAAAACCATCAGCTCTGTTCTGCACTCAGGCTGTGTAAATTATTTGCAAGGTATAGTGGAAACACTGCCTAGTCCTCAACCAGCATCAAACTCTGCAGCACAAAGCTTCAAGCTGTTTACTTCAAAACCTAAATTTTAAATACATGACACCGCACACCACAGACACCTCAAAAACTTGCCATTTCCTCAAAATCTACAGCCAAAGTTCATTTCACCATCTAACATTTAGCAAAGAAAAAAATCTATGCATCTTAAATCTGAATAAGAAGCCAAGATCTCAGATTTGGTTTGCCAAGTTCCTTTATTGTGCAATTTTGAACATCTAGAATATGCTACATTGTGCTAGTGCTAAAGTTCTGCTGTACAAAAATAAGGAATTTATCGTTGACCTATACTACACAGTTTCACAACCTGTAACTGCAGTACATTTAACATACAGTCTCCACTAAATGAATACATTTATATTTTGATAAAACTATAGATACAGACTGAATGAACACTGAAGACACAACAAATGGAGTCGGTCTGCTAGCTGTGTTTAATTTATTGGAATTATCTTGTTTCAATACACCTTCAACCCTTCCCCCAGTCTTTTGCTTTTAAACCTTCTTCACATTTTCATGGCATCAAGTACTGGAAAAATGTACTTACAACCCTAAAATAAAGGATTAAAAAATGGGAATTCCATACAAAGTTTAAGAAAAAGCCAGAACTTTGTTTTTGTGAAAATTAGGGAAGGAACATGTAACAGCTAACTTAAAATTACTTCTCTCTACATAGGTATAAATATTGCTGGGATTATCTATTACGGAATGGATTTATGTAAAAAAAATGAGAACAGAAAAAAAGATGCTTAGACAAATTTCTTTTTAGAGTCAACACATCAATAACACATATTAGTGCAAATAATAGCAACACATTTTGGAATGACTGATTACTTCTACCATGAAGTTCATACGATACTTTAGGAGTAACATTGATTTATTGCAAGTAATGGCACAAGGATGCTTCTCCACACTTGCTGCTTCTTCCATTATTTGTTGCAGCTACGAATCTGGACCACAAATACATCAGGAGAGTCTTAAGTGACAAGGTAAGTAGAAAAGTTTCTACATTTTTTAAAAATCTGAATTACCTCTCCTTATTCAAGACGACCATTATTACTAAGTCCTATTCAATCTTAAAGTTTGCACTACTTTTTAACAGTATAAAGGTATATTCTGGGCTGAGGGGATAAAAATACAACCAGAAAAAAATGCACATTCGAAAGGATCGACTCTCATTTCTTGTTGGACTTCACTGAGTACTGAAGTGCATAAAAATACATAATATGCATTTCGATCAAGTTTCCATTTTAATGAATTTTAAATTTAAATTGATATTACAGATTAGTAAGATAATTCTAAAAGTACCCTTTATATTTTTTTAGTTCCTTCAGCCAAAAATCAGACTTTTAAAGTTAAGCACTGCCACTCTTACAGTATCCTAAGATAAGAGCAAGATTATTCACCGCAGTGTATAAAGCTTCAGATGCTGCAGCAGTCCTACCTTTCTAGTCAGTAAGGCATTATCCATTTACTTCAGAAATAATGCAATGGCACAGGAATTAAGTTAAATGTAACAAAGTTATCAACTCCTGTTCTTGAAATTCTGCTTTAGTTCAGGCCTTTCAACTTTCCTCATGCATAAGTCCTAAAAGGCCAAATTCTGCAAACAGCTGATACAAAGCACTGCTGGCTTGAGTAGTGTTTACTACATATTCATTAATATAAATAATATTTGTGTGCAACAATAGACAAAAGATTGAGGATAACTCTAAACATTAAGCAAAGACCCTTGAGGGGAAGTACAATATATTTCCTCAAGTTGTTCAGACATTATCCCATTAAATTAGTATTAAAGTGCTTTATAACTACATACAGAATCCTTCTGCCTCTATGCAATTATCATACTTTGCTCATTCCTGCAATTTCCTATTTGTATAAATGCGAAGTACCAGCAGCCAAATTCTTTGTATGTACCATAATCACATGCAGGTCCAGTGTTTAGGCTCTTCCTTTATAAAATGAAGCAGCTGTACAAAAATGCCAGCTTTCCTCACTGTAATATTCCTGGGGTACGATGAGGCCAGCTGAAGATGCAGCCTGGGCTTCATCGTATTTTCATATTCTAGGTCACGGGTTTGTCTGAACTCAGACTAAATATCTAAGATAAGAAAGCAGTACTTGCCCAGATAAGGAGAGTTACCACGCTGTGAATCAGTGTGTGAATGTACAGCACACTTGTTCTTCACCAAATGTGTGGGTGGGCACACACAGCGAGCTCCTCACACTGGTGCAAACCTGCTCCCTGCTCTGCACGGAGGGAGCCATCTGACACTTCCCTCCCGCAGTGTGACTGCTCTGGGATATTCCTGCCGCACTGTCAGGGAGATTCACACCAGCGCTGACTGTGCACCAACCTCTCCTCTCAGGCAAGCGTGGAGATTAAAACACAGAAATGTCTGCCTGGGCATTTGTTCAGAGGCAGAACAGATGCAGATTGCTGAGACCTGGCGAGCGAGGCCTTTGAAGAACGTGGTACTTTCTGAAGGAGCACCTACACACGTTTTAAACGCTTTAAAAATCGCACATGAATTTGTCTGAGCCCACAAATCTCATACAGGCAAGTTCTCTGTGAAATTTCTGGAGCTGCACTGTGTTACCTTCAGGCAAGCTAAGGAGGAAAAAAGTGCATCATGTACTCCTCTAACTAACTAATCACTGCTGCCACAGTTGTGGAGAACTCTGCCTATCGTGCCCTGCGTGCTATTAAGGATTCTTGGGAGTATACACACACATAACTAGACTTGTAACATATAGAGGAGTCCACTTCAAAAATAGACTTAACCTATGCAAATAATGCATACAGCATGTCTTAGATTTCAGAAACAAACTTCAAGCTGTAGTTGGTTTTAAATATCAAAAGGCACTATAAATGCAGTTTAAATCAGAAATTATTTGAATCAAATTGATTTTGAATATCATTTTTATGTGATCCAAAAAGCCCCAGACTTGCAGTTTCAATTTGAAGTTTAAGAACTCCCAAAATACAAATTTAAAGAAAAATTTTAAAGTTACTATCAGAGTAAGATGAGTTCCCAGCTTTTGTTTGTCATGAATGCTTAAAGATTAGCTTTGACAAATTTCTGACGTACTTTCAAATAAGTAAATATGTAAGCAGGTGCTTAAAGATCACAGTAATCAAGTTGTAACCCTACCATTACTGGATAATAAAACATTACTGCTAACTGATTTGTACTTAACTATATGGAAAAATGGCACTCAAATCACCATCTCCATGGACACTTTACAAGATATTCTGATTATTTCATTTAACTCCATGTAACAAGAACCAGGATTCACTGGTCTGAAGTTAGCGCTGCCAACAGACTCAGGAAGAACACTGAGCACAAATGAATTCTTGCCATCCTGAATAATTTTCAGGGCTACAGGCTGCTGCACTTTCATAGCAGAACTTTTTCAGGACATAAATGAGTGCCTATTTCAGAGGTACACAGGATGGCCAATGGCACTTAAAGGTCTATTAAAAAGCCTGTATGTGTTAAGGGTTTAGTTGCTGGAAGGGGAAGGGGGCCAGGGATCTGTTTAGAAACAAAGTTACTTATTTTTTTTTAAATGATCCACCTTCTACTCTGCTTTCCAGGTACTTGTCCAACTCTGCCTCTCTTTTCACCGCCTCTGGTGATACCTTTGGTGCATTCGGAAAACAGATCAATATCACACTCATGTTGTCTCGACTTCCCTGGTGGAAAAGAAAAAATGATTTGAGAAATGTATACACACCAGGGTAAACACACATCAAAGCATTTTAAACACAGAAATTCACAAATCATATGGTATCACAATCCAAGTTTCACTATTATGGATTAATATTATCATTAGAATTAATCTCCCTGTACCCCTTACAGAATTCCAGGCCCATTCATTCAGTACAATTCTTAAGTCACTGTTTTTTCCTCTTTTATGGTCTGAAGACTACGTGGAGCCAGTTACAGACAGCCCATTGTGTTCTAAAAACTGACATTAGTAATGACTGATGTATAATTACAAAGCTGTGTTCCATCTTGTTTTAAGTACCATCCAATCATTTTGGGAAAACAGCTGAATGGGTGAACAAAACCATCTCTGCTTCAAAGCACTAAGCAGGAAGGTGCTGAATTCAGACAGTGCTTCCACCTAAAATCACAGCTATTAGGTTTTTTCTTCTCCTTTTCACTTAAAACAACAATAGTGAGAGAATTTGTTAGAAGACCAGCTGTAAAGTACCCAGGTCTTTGTAAAAAACGTTAACGTTTACAACTCCACCTAAAGAGAACCCCAATACTTGAACATTTTAAAATACAAACACGTTCTGCTTATGCAAAGTAACTGTTTGGTTTACTTTCAACACCCCTGTGCTTTGGCCTACAAACATGCATCCATACCCTTAAATTTTAACATTCATTAACTCCACTGATGTCAGCAAGATCAAGAACAAGCCAGTGTGCAGAACAAGAGTGTATGGGTATGGGGAGGTGCTGACAGTTGGCTCCTGCGAAGCTTACAGCATCCACAAGCCACTGTTCATTTCCTGGTATTTTAGGGTTACCAAACAAAAATAGTAAACAAAAATATAACCATTATCAATCTGCCAAGGTGTTGGAAAGCAATTACAATTTTCCAGATGGGAAACAATGATCCTGTTAGCCATGTGGGAACAGCAGAGATGTTGTCTTGTTTCTTTAGGAAAAAGTTGGCTTCTTAACACTATGACTTCCAGTTTGCCTTTGCAAAATAAGTATCAAGCTATGAAACTCAGTAACTGCATCACACTGCAACTTTTTAATACAAAGTAGAAGTTAATGCAGACAAAGTTACACAGTTTTGTTAAACCAAATAGTCTCATCTTCTACTTGAGCTGGTTTCAGAGCTGTATCACACAATAGTGAGTAAGAAATACAGTTATTAAACCAAAATAAAAACTAACTTAGGAAGCCAGGTCTCCAAAATATGAAGTCAAGGTTCATTGATTCTGTATTTATCTTGATGTAAATATGACCGTAATGTTACTACTATGTGCCCAAGAAAGCAGGGAAAGATTAGGAAGAGGAAAAATACTCTCTAGCCTGATTAAGTCTTAAGAGTTAAGGTTTTGTAAAGTACGTTATGAAACAGAAAAGGGCAGTTATTGTCTTTGGCTTGCCCATAAATTCCCATCAGCTTCTAGTTTTCCATTGATCACAGTGTATCTGTACATGAGTATAACCTCTTAATTAACAAAAAGCACCCAGAAAAATTGTTTCTGTTGTGTATTCGTTCCCCCCCATCACCATTTTTGTGGGAAACATGATCATCACTGTCAAAGTCATGTTACCATAAACCACTTAATATTTATAGATTGGAATCGAAGTTATTAACTTGTTCATAAACTTCTAATAGTGAAAACAGTAAACTCCTTCTCTCGAGTCTGGCTACCTTGTACAAGCAGGTGTCAACTATCTCATTGCAAACTTTCTCAAGGTCATCAGTGACTTCAAGTCTGGATCTTACAAAGTCACACAGCTCTTCATTTCCCATAACATCCCAGATACCATCGCAAGCCAGGATGATGAACTGATCATCTTCTTCTGATCTCTCAATTTCATAAACTTCAGGCTCAGGTGAGACCAGCTGCTCTGTAGGACCTTTCCCATGGACACATTTGTAATCAAAGTCCCCAAGTGCCCTTGAAACAGCAAGGGAGCCATTCACACGCTGAATCATTACAGAGCCACCTGCATTCTGTATACGCTCCTTCTCCAGCGGGTTACTTGGTTTGTGATCCTGTGTGAAGAAGTGAACCTTCCTGTTTCGACAGAGCAAACCTCTCGAGTCTCCACAGTTGATGAAGTACGTGTGTTGGGGAGAAATCATGACACCCACAGCTGTTGACCCACTTCTGTCTGCGCCGTGCTTCTTCTCAGAGATGACTCTCATGTGTTCATCAATTTGCAGAAAACCTGTTCTGATGCCGCTCTTTACACTTTCCACAGATGGTGGCCCATCTGGCCCTTTAAAATCCTGGTTGCTCGTGATGTGATCTAATAAATGCTCACAGCAGTACTTGGCAACCTGTGATCCAGCGTGCCCATCATAGACAGCAAAAAACGACCATCCGTCAAGTCCATTTGGCAAACCAATCACAGCCGTGTGTGCATCCTCCATCTCCACGCGCCAGCCTTGCATACTGCTCAGACCGTAACGCAGCCCATTCCCCTGCCCCTGGGCATTATGCTTCTCCATCTTTGGCTTGTCTAAAAATGCTCCCATGATGACCTTCCTTCAGTTCTACAAAAGAAAAAAAAAAAAGGATTATTAAGATACTTCTTAAACATCTCATTTAAAAATCGTATTGGAAGCTATTAAATAATGGCACAAGTAATGTTGAGATGACCAAAATACACAGCTATAAAGCTGATTTTTCTGTGTCTCCAGTCAAATTTGCATTGCTTTCATCTAATTTAAACAAGGACACTACTACTAGCTGAACTGCACTCTTCATGTTTTTGTATTTTCAGCTGTTTTACTTGAAAAATTTATATTCACTGTCATTCATGGTTCTGACAAAAGCCTCTAATAGAACTATGTATGAAATTAGTTTCAAAGAGGACTTGTTAACTGGCACACATCTGAATGGCTGTTCCCTGCAACTACTGAGCCATGAAAGAGTTCAATGTTTCCAGGACACTGGCATTCCCTAGATCTCTACCTGATGGCCACAAATTTCTGCTAACACTGCTTTTCTGGTAGTGATGGGGAAATGAAAATAAACTTATTAGGTTTTCTTTCAGGAAGGAGGCTTCACGGTTTTTTATGTTCAGTTGTTATTTGGGTTTTTTTAAACAGATAAATTATCTGAATGACCAAGAGGATGCCAGAGTCTGCATAAAGGAAAAAGCAACACTGGATAAGCTAGGAGCAGGCCTGGGAAGGAACAGAGCAGCTGTCCCTCTAGGCAGCAGCAAGCCATTAGTTTGGCTCAGCCATCTTGTGAAAGCTCATCCTTAGATTTTCGGTTAAATCGCGCAGCAGCCTCTCAGATGTCTTTGCTGCAGATTTACTTAAAACCCTCATGTATTCATGCTTCACTGAAAGACAACTGCCCCTGACAAGTCTGAGGAAATCTGTTTGGAAATAAAATCACACGTATTGTAAATTCCTGTGTGAACCAAGATTCAAGCCAGACCCATACACTGCACACCCTCTCCTCCTTCACCTCCTCCTTGAGATGTGATGCAGCAAATATTCATGCTTAAGAGAATAAGAATTATATTTGCAGGCAGTGTAAACTGACTGGTTTATCTTCATGGTTTTCACACCCTAACCATCCAACCCACCCTTCTAATCCACATCACTTTATTTGTGCATTCATTATTAAAAAATCATACAAAACAGGTCACACATTTTACATACTTGCAAATTATGCCTTGGGAAGCATCAAAGAGTCTGCAAATCACTGTTATACAATACAAGGTAAGGGAACAAAACTATGAGCTTTTCTATTTGAAGACCGTGGACAAAAATTAGCTGTGAAAAGAACCTCAGAAACAGATTTTACCTGAGGCCCCAACTAACAGCTGCACTAGCAGAAAAAACAGTACACCAGGGGCTTTAGAAATGTTTAACTTGACCATGGAATATATTTGACCAGTTTTCTAAGTGACAACATCACATTTTTATAACATGCTTTTATTGCAATACAGCACCAGCCATTAGTGACACCATATATCCAACAAAGCTCTTCACACTCTCTCTTCCAGCCACTATCAACCTTTCTGAAACATCTGTGTTAGAATAAACAGCCAAGAAATGTTTATATTTGCTCTCACCACAACAGTGATTCAAATGTGAGGCACGGGGACTGGTTATGCACTCTCTGGCTCACATGCTTTGTTAACAAAAACAAAACACATACTTCAGCTGTATGGGGATGGCAGCAGCAATTCACCTCTGCTTCCTCTCACCCCAAACCCCGCTCTGGAGTTCTGTCTCTTCTCGAGTGAACACAAAATATTGATGCCCAAGCAAGCTGTAACTAACCAACGAAACAGAGTGTGCATGGTGCGTGTCTTGTGTCCCAAGCACATGCAGGAGGTTCACATTACCGCAGTTGCTAGGAAAAAAATACGACTTAAGACTTTTTTATCTTCACATGCAACTCTAGTGAAGTCAGAGTGATCAAAATAATTACAGAATGCTGCTGTAAATCACATGGGGAATTATTTTGCTGAATAATACTTTTAATTCATTCTATGATAGCAGCAGAGTTTAACACTGAATGTTCTCTGTATTGAGGAGATCATTAAACAAAATGCAGATATTCAACTTTTTCACCTTAATTTAGAGCTCAAAAAACAGAAACTGCCCTGGCAAATATACTTTTGTGAGGTATTTGACATTACTGCTGTGTTTAAAACAGAGCAGAAAAACATTACAAACACGGTACAGTTACACTGACCACAAATATTGTCAAAATCTGGACTAAAAAGGGCCGTTTTTCTTCTAATCTCTCACCTTACTTTGTACACAACATTCAGAGCTGTGCTTTGTAAACTGTTTGTCCTGCTCAGTAGTTTATCATGTAAATTAGAAATACATACAGGCAGTCCATGTGAAGTTCTAACAACTACAGAACTGTTAGCACACCTCCAAAGTTAACAAATCACTCTCCATTTAAATACCAAATTGCCTTATCCCTTCCCAGAAGGCAACCTGAAAGCTGGTGGTCTTTTAAGCTAAGCTTTGTAGGTGAGATGTTGACCCAGGATTCTTCAGGGGTGAGAGTTGCCCACCATGGATGCGAACACAGCTGGGCAGAAGGAAAACCACAATGTGGCCATGGAACAACTCCTTTGGAAATTACCCACAGCCCACAGCATGAAGTGATCACCCTCTGAAAACTGCAATAACAGACTGCAGTTGTCTTCCCTGCCACACTCCAGCTAACCAGACTTCCACTAGAACAGCAGTCTAAACCTGCAAGAGAATAGGCCAGGTTTTCAAAATCCTCACTGTATCTGCAGAAAAAGCATTGTTTACTTGTGGATAGGATGAATGTGCCAGACCTTTAGGTTTTTTCCAGAAATTCAATTCTCCTTTAGAAAAATTTCAGCTAAAACTGACCAGTCTGTGAATTCTGATGAACTGGAGGCTACCTGCTATTTCTCCCCCCATACCCTTAATGTGTAGTTAAAACCTGAAGAATTTCAAGAGTCTTAGCTATGAACAAAAAGAATCTTAGTTTTACAAGAAGGGATGGACACACAGAGAAATGCTGACATAAGAAAGCCGTGCCTCCTTCCAACTAAAAAATACCTTTTAGACCTGTTTTTGCGTCCATATCTACAGAAACGTCTTTCACACACCAGTGTCTACCTAAATTATGAGCACATTTGTCATCCTTTGATGAGGTGCTCTGTGCACTACAGTGATTGAGCTGGAATGACACCTTCGGTTAAGCACATAACTCTGTATGCAAATCTCATTAACCTATAGCAGTGCAAGTGCCCAAGTTACAGCATGACTTTGTTATGTAAAAACACAGACCCGGAACAGACTGCATGCAATGCGTGCAATACATAAGACAGATCCTGAACACGGCTTAACTCGGCCTCTCTTTATGTTTTAAGTCATCTTTCTTAAGAGGAGCCCTCATTTTATGACCTTTATTCTCCAAATAATTTTACTATCTTAATCCAGTCACACATTTCTACGGTCATGTCAGAAAACTGCAGTCTCACAGCAGGAGACAGAACCAGTCCCCTACTCTGGAAGCCTCAACTTCTGTACTGAAGGAGACAGACATTCTTCCTCTTCCTATTAAAAGCAAAGTAAGAGAAAAGACACTTTAATAATGAAGTTTAGTGGCAAACATACACCACTTTTTTTTTTCTTAAAGAAGGACCGTTCTGAACAGTACTGTAAGGGTGGTGCCTTGTAAAGAGATCAGAGGTACAACATTTTCTTCATAAATGGTGACTCTCACATCATCTGGTGCTACAACTTCACAGCAATCAGCCAAGCAAACTTCAATTTTAATCTAAAATGATTCTTGGATCACCATTTCACCATATCAGTGACTTCCATTAGTTCTAGGTCCTAAAAGAGAAGAGCTTTCTGCAGTCAAAGTTTCTGGATTTCGGCTCTGAAGAACAGAGAGGCATCTGAACAAAGCTAGATGTGAAAATGGAGCCCTGTGAACAGAAATGAATGTGCAGGGGGTGCATCTGTGCCTCTACAAGTGTATTTTAACCACGATTTCTGAAGCATTGATTTTATGGAGGTCAAACTGAAGGACGGCCTCTCCAGCAAGTGCACAGAAAACTCAAGCTGTGGTTTGCAGACAGAAAAGTAAGAATACCGTACACAGCCTAGAAAAATCAACACAAATAACAAGATCTTGGATAAAACACAAGAGTGCCAAAATTCAAAGGACTGCAGCACTAGAAACAAAACTGAAATAATGAATGGAGCATGCCAAAGAGTCAGTAGCTAAACTCCTTGAAAGTAGATGCAACTGGAGAACAGAGTGGCAAAGAAAAGGAGGGTAATTAGCATACCAGGCCATGGACAACCACGGACAACCACAGATACATCACTGGAATGCATGAAATCTCTTTGCCCCTTCATTTGTTCCTCAAATTGTGCTATCCAGTCAGCACAACTGTAATAGTTTCTGCTACACAGGAAAATAAATTTTACTGTTTTGCTATTTGCTTGTTCATTTGCCTGAACGTTCAAATGAAGATAAGCCCTAAATTGTTTACAAAGGACAATTAATGTAACTCCACATATCCCTACAGAAATACAAACTTATTTTTCCAAGGAATTCGGACAAAGATTTGATCGTTTTGTCCAAGAAAACCAGCCACCCCCACCTGAAACTTTCACTTGAACAATATGCAAATTAATAATCCTTTTTAAACAATGTTCAAGTTGTACTCCTTCCACTAGGATAAGCTGCTTATATGAACCACACTGAAGTCACAGGCACTTGTTCTAACTAAGCTGAGAAATACCCCCACACTCCAATTTCCTGGAACAATTCTCTCAGTGACATTACACCCCGTGTGTTGTAATGAGGACCATAAAGAAAGATTACAACCTTTACTTGAACTACAGGACACAGAGCAAGTCACCAAATTATACAGACTGCTACTGACTAGAAAAAGGGCATTTGTTCACTTCAATTCCAGCCTGATCCGCAGTACTTTTTCCCTCTGCCGTAAGCAGGCTGGATGCAGTAGCCAGACAGCATGTAATCGTGCAAACGTGGAAACATTTTCAGAAGTTACAGCCTGTTGAATGAAAAACTGACAGTACATACTGGATGCCCCAAATCAATTAATTTTAACAAACAACATGTCAGAGAACATCCCAGGGATCGGAAGAATGACTAAAATAAAACAGAACACGCAGATGAGGAGACATAATTACACCACAGTCATGGGCTGAATGAAGTCATGAAAAAGCTTCTTGCCAATGAAACTATTTAAAAACTATTGGAGGCTATAGAACTGAGTTCTGGCACTCACGGTTCGAAACATCAATAAAACACCAAAAAATTACAGTTGATGTTTCTGAATGTGTACTTTCAGACACAGGAATACATGGCCAGCTAGGAGATGTGAACTGTTTATGAAAAAGAAGTAAAAGAAATAAAATACAGAAGTGAGGCTAATTCAATAAACAGAGACTAACACACCATTTCCCCACCAGAACATTTGCTTCTTGGGGATGCAACTGTAGTCTGTGATATATTTCAGTAAGACAACTGCAAAGAGACTTACCAACTCTACTTACCCTCCCTCTCTCAAAGTAATTACTACGCAACAGTGATGGCTATTACAACTTCACAGCACAGCAGAAAATACTAAATCACTGCACCTCTGATACAAACACCTACGAGCTTTGACCTCTTAATAGCTGGTCCACAGGCACTGCCATTTCACTGCGCTAAGTTGTTTGGAGAGTTGGGTTTCTTTAAACGTAACTTCTGCTTAAAATCCCTTCTCCTTGCTAGAAGCTGACAGCCTTTCCAAATGCCTCCCTGTACTAAGCAGCAAAATATTTTATCCCACGTGGTGTGTATGGCAGGGCAGGTAGGATTTAGGAGAGGATTATTAAAGCCTTCTGGAACACAGAAGGTAACCATTTCTAAGTTAACACCCTCCCTCCAACAACATGTTTCAGCGTCTTCTTAAAACATTATTTTCTGCTCCTACCTACCTTTCCTGCAGACAACTAAACCTGTTCCAAGGTTAAATGAGAAGCTACTCAAGATGAGTGTATTTTGGCTGAGGTTCAAACTATCTCCAGCAGAGACATGTGTAATCTGATTTTTGCAAAAGGAAGCCTTGGACATTGAAAAAGATAATTCACCTCTAACAAATTGTTCCTTCAGAAGTTTGAAAGATGGTGATGTAATTTCAAGAATTCTTTATGGATTTAATTTTGCAATATGGTCAGTTATGAAAGAAACTAAGTTCTTTCCAGAATCACCAAGACCGCTGCTGGGAATAAAAAAATCACTACATTGATTCTGAGAGGAGATACAACTTGCATCCACAAGTGCCAGTCACTCATCAGGATCCTAACATGACTGGCATCCTCAGAACACGATTAAGTGAGTATTTCTTGGCCCAGACAGAGTTCTTGCTTCTTTCTAAATATCCGTACTACAAATCAGAAGTGAGAAGGCATAAGAGAAAAAACCACAGCAGCATCAAAGTATGAGCAGCCCAGTCACTATGAAAAACTATGTAGACAACCAAAATGGCACTAACAAGAGCTATGAAAATCAATGAGGTAGCTCTGCATAAATTCATGTGCTGCTGTCTGAACAGCATGAGAATGAAAACGGCAAGGTCCTTGCTCGAAAGAATTAATAAGCAGAAAACATGCCCATGCTGGTGCTGAGTACAGCACCTTTCTGGTTATACTTCATTTTCCAAAGATTTCTTCCTTAGAAGTGTTGGAAGATAAACAAAAGACACCCATTTTAGACACAAAGCTTAAACAACTGCTTTGTTAACAGCGCAGAAATTCCTGCAGGCTCCAGCCAAAATTCAGAGCCCCACTGAAGCAACTGAAAAAAAGAACTGGAAGATCCAAGGAAGCTGCAGTCTATGTAGACAGAATTTGGGAGAAAGAAAGGCCTTCCTTCAGTTTATATATCAATGAGATGCAACAGGATTCAAATTTTTTGAAAGAGCAAGGCAAACAAGTGAATTTAAGGATTCCAACCAAGCTGCTCATGACAGGACTACACAGTGCTACACAGCCATTCCAACAGAACTCCACACAGCAACAGTTCCACCACAAAGAAAACGTGGGTGAAAAGGAAACAGAAAGAGACAACCCAGAAGAATGGAGCTATAGTAAGTCATAAAAGTTTAATTACAATTTTTTCCACTATTTGTAATACCACGAGTGCTCTGCCACTGTCATTCCTCATCATAGCAGATCATTACCCCACTCCTAAACACTGTGGGCCTAACTGAAAATTCCTACTTGAGTACAAGCCACTTACAGTACAAAAATTTAACCAATCTGAACATTTCAAATACTTCAAATAATAGCTAAAACTCCCCTTTCCTCTGAATTTCTTTTTTTTTTTTTTGATCTCTCATTTACAGCTTGAAGCCTCAATATCTTCATTCACTGTCAGTTTTACCAATCAAACAATACGTGCCACAAAAAAAAGTTAACGATTCACAGAGGAACGTTTTCTTTAGAGGAAAGCTCACATCATTCCACTGGCATTTCTGTGTCAAAGAAAAAAAACAAACCTAACCAAACAAAAAGCAGTCGCTTTTTTTTATCAAGTTCAGCTAAACCTACTCAGAAAAATCAAGACAGAATTGGAGTCCGAGCCCATCCTGCCCCTACTCAAAAGAGTGAAGATATCAGGTAAAGAGCTTCTAGACCAGAATGGCTTTTGTCCACGACTCTTCTGGTTGTTCAAATGCAACTGGAGTGAAGTCAAGCTACTGCCAGTTTGTCGTTGTCAGTGTTTTAGCTAAGTGTTAGGATAAATCAGGAAAAAGATGCTCCATGGAAAAAGGTCCTGATAGGATTTGTCGCTGAGACTCCAAAAACAAAGAGAGGCTCGAATAACAATAATTTAAAAAGAAACAACACAGCAAATGCATTAACTGAACTATTCCTGAAATACAGGAAAAAACCACACTCACACAGTCACTCTCAGTTCAGGAAACTGCCACTTTTTTTACAGTTGATATTGTTTGTTGCCTGTGGTAATGTGTACAAATTTTCACAGAACCCCACCATCCCTCTGTTGTATTGTTTCACTGATAACCTCACCACAAACATCTTAAAAATTTAGTTAATACAGCCCTATATATTTCAAGAAAACTGAATGCATGGAATCATCCCCTCTATCTGCTCTTTAATTTTTCCTCTTTGTGTTTCTAGTTGCTCACCAATGTCACTGCTCCTTTTAAAAACTAATTATTTAAAGCTTTCAAATTTCAGTCTTCCTAACTTCAACAAGAAGCATCAGCCAACTGCTTATGGTTTGTCTTATGAGTAATTTATTTTATCAATACGGCAGAATGAAACCCAAGTGAAAAGAAAGTTTATACAGATACAGCTTGGGGGGTAAAATAAAAACATTTAGAGAAAACACATCCAGTATTCGTGTGCCCAATAATTGTGGCCCTAAAACTTCCTGTTTAGTCAAGCACTCAATATTACGAAATAATACACAAGCAATTTCCCAGACCCTTCACTTTACATGAAAACATTTGTGGGGTTCTAATCTCAGCAACATTAACACTATTCTGGTGAGGATATAGGAAAAGCAGCATACAGGAGAGACTTGAAACCTGATGACTACACAAGGGAATAGAATGGCAATAAAATAGGAAACGTTCTGAAGTTACAGCTGGAACCTGGCTGTGCTTGCAAGGAAATGACATCAAAACTATGCCAGAAGCACATTAAGACCTGGAAGTCAAATCCTCAAAGCTTAGGAAAAGCTGGAGTTTGTTCATTTGCACACACACAGAGCTTTTATTTACAAAGCTATTTTGCCCTCACGTCCCCAGCATTCCTATCTCATTAAAAGAACAAGGACAGAGGATGACTGCTGCAATAAAGTAGATTTTTTTGCCCAAGACTACATAAAAATATAAAAAAGAAATCAATGAAAAAAATAACCCTATTGTTCTTAGCCTTTTATGCAGACAGAAGCTTTCAGGACAGAAGGCTTTCCTCTGAGGGGCACACTGATTGCCAAGTTCACTTCCATCACTACCAGCAGAGAGGTGATTTGCCCGTGACAAACAAGGCAGTAAAGGTTCCCCCCTCAGTCCAAACCAGAGTTCATGACAGCTCTAAACATTCTGGTCACTTAATGAGGACATTGTTGAATTCACCTGTTCTTCACAATCAAAGTGGTGCTAATGCCAGCATTTCCTAAGCTTACAGGGCCTTGCTCTGCAGCCTCAGAATGGCTCTTTACAGAGAGCAGCAGCAGTTGATTTTTAACAAGGGTCTGTCCAAATACTTACTGTAATTGACTGAGGGAACCAGAAAATTATTTACTGACAGCAACTGATTCGTTCTTCATTAAATTTTCCTACGATTTAATGCTAGCTGCTTAACCGCTCACATTTTTCCACATTCTGCACTCCTTTCCAAAGACTGGGTTTTACTTAACAGCTGGAGAATTCCTTAAACTCATCTCCAAACACAAAGAGCTCAGGCGCAGTTTACACAGTTCTCGTGGCTACTGCATTTTAGGGCATTTCTAAGTAAAAAAACCACAGAACTTAATGGACAAATAGCCATGATATATGGTCACGAAGAATACAGGCTACCATTCGAATTTCAGATCACAAGGACAGTTGGCAGTAAAAATGAATTGCACACATAGATATAGAAAATCCTTCAAGTTACAGCTGAGACCCAAACATGAGAGCACACTTCATCGTCTAGGTCACAATCCAGCAAGGCATTTAAGCATGAGAGCAACATCACACATCTGAGTAGTCCCACATAATTCAGCTGCACGTGGCGTATCACCATAAGCACATTGAAGTGCTTTGCTTTATTTAAACTGCAGCGATCAAAATACAAGTCATGTTACACTTGAGTTTGTTGGGTTTGTAAATTACTATCTTAGAAGACTTTATCTTTTTATATGCTTTTATAAAACTTTTTTATATACTTTTAATAACTTCTTATCTACTAAAATATTCCTACTTTAAGTGAGAACTAACCTGTTAGCAATGAAGAGGCTAACGTATTTTTTCCTCTCTGTAAACTGCATTTCTCTACATTTCAATACTGAAACATGTTTAGCCAGTTTTGCCTTTTCCTTTGTAGCACTCTTAGATGCTCTTTTGATACACATAGATATATACTGCTATAAAGTTTACACTATAAACTGTAGAAGCGTACTTCATTGCAACTATCGGTCAGTGAAAGAAGTTTTTATTCTGTTGTTTTAGTCACATATAAACACCTTTTGAGAAGAGCTGTTAAAAAAATCTGAGCACCTGCTTCATGTATTTATAAACACACTCTGTTCTGTAGACTCCAACAAGCAGCTGAAATATCCATTAGTGAATTGTACTGGTATTTGTGTTTAAACGCAAACAAACTAAGTAAGAAAAAAGATAGCGACTTGACAGAAATCTGTAACTCAGTATGTGGTTTAACACAGAGCAGAGTTTAGCAGACAAATACAGAAAAGCAGACCTTGCAGCAGTGGTTTAACAGCAGTAACACCCAGCGGTTACTGCCTCTTCCGAGGAACAAAAATCAGCCTGTTCCCTCCCATGGTATCACACTTGCTTTCTCCTCCCGCCCTGATTACAACTCCTTTGGTCTAAACATTCTTCCCAGTCTTAAGAGTCAAGTGATTTACTCTAGAAATACTAAATCTTAATAAATGCTAAATTATTCCTTCACAGACAGAGAGCAACATGACAAAGCTACAAGTAGAAAACGTTATGTCCACTGGGATCTGCATCACATCACGGCTCAAATACATTAATCCTCCTTAAACAATATCTTTTAGCTCTGGTGAATGGAATGTACATAAAATGCCATAAAATGTACATTTATGCACATTCTCTGGATCTTCTAAATATCCTAAGAATGCTGTCAATTTTTCAGGGATTACATATTGTATACACAGACTTGATACTTTGCATTTGCCATTCATTCAATGAAGAGGATTGTAGTTAAGCATGTTTAAATGTTACAGAAGTTTATTTCTTATCCTAGTATTCTAAACTGAAATTTGGATCATGTGATTAAAACTACAGAGATCAGTAAGAGTTTAGTAACCAAGTATTATCCAAAAAGAGATTAATTTCCAAAAGAACAAATGAGGCTACAAGTTGCATCATTTAGAAAGAAGTAGATGATACATCAATTTTTTTTTATAAAAAACTAAAAGTCAAGCATGATTTATGAGAAAAGAGGAACAAAAATTACAAAGGCCCACATGCCTATAGTAAGAGTAAACACAGCTTGGCCCAGGTTTAGCTATGATAAACCACTATTGTCTTGACTCCAAATATTACTACAATTCAAGTCTTTAAAACATCTCTGGTTTGCAGAGGCAAAATGAAAACAGTTATTTTATAGTACTTTCCATTCTAAAACTTGTTTATTTATTAGCACAACTTGCATCATTCCATCACTCAATTGCAACGCTGTTCTGCTTAGCCAATTACGTAAGTACTTTGTACATCAGAATAGACCTGAACACGTAAAAATTAAGCCAATAGCAATGTCAATATTTTAGTAATAAATATGCTATTCTTAAATTAATTATATTGAGGTCATCTCGTGAAAGCAGTTGCTTTATATTCCCTAGTTCCACTAAAAATGAAAAGTGCAATAATATCTCTTATTGACAGCTGCATTCAAAAACATACCAGTTACATAAGTTTGCAAATTATACTGTGCCAGAGTTAAATATCTAAGCATTTTAACAACAGTTCTCAAAATGCTATCTCAGCAGGAATGACTCAACTCCACTGTATAAGCTGCACTCCAGATAAGAAGCGACCAGCTTGATTTTATAGAAAAAAAAAAACAACACCTTTTTAGTATTCTGCTTTAATTCAAATTGCTCAGAGTGAGTTCTGCTTGTTTGGACCTGCAAGCTTTGCCAGCCTTTTGGCATTTCCATCTCTCCTCGCTTTCAACAACAGTATCCCAAGCATACCTATAGACAGTTAAGGAAATACTTGGAAAACAGGTATAGTTTTCTACTGTACCTCCAGGGGAGAGATTTACCCGACAATAACCAAGCAGAGGACTAAACCTGTAAACCAGAGCTAGGCCCTGCCTGTGCATGAGAAAAACTTGGCTATGCCAGAAGAGAGTGAGAGGACAGACAAACTCTCTCCCGGTTTATCCGAGGATTTTGTCAGAGATCTCTGTGAGGAAAACATCAATAACTGGCATGATGCATCAGCAAGCCTTTTAGCTCAGTCTCATGTACAAAAGGGAGACCCAGAAAGGCCTGAGAGTGAAAACTTTAGGAGCAGCTAATGCTGGTGCACCAATCCGAGCTGCTGTCCTTTAACACCTTCCCTTCAAATGAAACTGTAACTGGATAGGTAAAGTGCAAAACTCCCCTGGACCACGTTTTCTCTGATGTTATTCACAGAAGAAACTATGAATAGCAACAGAAGGGAAGCTATCAGAGAAGAAATGTGGCTAGAAATTGCACAATTTTTGGTCATTTGGCAACTCACTCGGGGTCCTGAGTAACAGTAGACATCCAGCCTTAATTCCACCAGCACTTCACAAAACCGGCTTCAGCCACCTAATCACTGAAACAGCTCAGGAAAGTGCTACAAGGGCTCATACTTGGACATTCATTTCCTAGAATCACAAGATTCTAGGAAGGTTTACTTTGAACGTCTACTTTATAAATTGATTCTGCTTAATCTAATGCTAAATATCACAATCTAAGGAAAACATATCACCTACCTTCTTTCCAGCTTCTGCTCTCACGATCTAAAACTAATCTTCTGCTTTTAAAAAATTAAAAATAAAAATTTCCTTTGGATGAAATACCTCAAAGACCTTAAACCTTAAGGTTACCACAGAAGCCACCACAAGGAACAGCACTTTCCCATTTGACAGAAGGTACAGCTCAAAAAAATTGAGTTCTTCCCAAGTTCTACTGTAAACATTAGTTCTGCAACCACAAAATTTTGCCATCCACATGGCAACACTAAGAAATATTTTAATCGTACCAAATAAATACGAATACATATCGAACAGATGTCTGCAAAATCAATTCTCCTGAAACTGTCAACGTCCAGCCTGTCTTAACGCTGTATCACAGCTACTAGAATACAACCTAATGTAACAAAAAGGTTAGACGTATGCTCAGAACCTCTGGCATTTCACACGCAAGCCCCATTACCCAGCACATTACCGCACAACTTTCTCAGCGAGGACAGCATTCTCTTCCACGGACTTTTACCACGCACGCCGTGACAGATCACAGATCGTCAGCGCAACCTTTGCTCACGACATTGTTTTCAAAGGCACCGAAATCTCTCAGAAACTTTAAACGCCCGAAAGGCGTTGGCGAGGGAAAGCCGCCCGCCTGCATCACAATGTCACTATTTGGGGAGCGCTTGATGCTCCGACCCTCGCCAGGGTGGGGTGCTTTATAAATAGATGCGTCTTGTTTTTTTTTTTTTTTTCCCGGTCAGTGCCGTGCCCCGAGCGTTTGGGTGGCGATGGGAGAGGAGGCTGTTTATAGCCTTTATTAAATGAACCCTGGGCGAGGAAAGGAGGGGGCAGGGAGAAAGGGAAAGCTTCTCCTCCTACCTGAGCCAGGCCCAGACCCTCCGCTCACCCTCCTCCCGCCGTGCCCGGGGGGCTGCGGGGACACCCCCACCCTCAGCAGGCGCCTGCAATGCAGGGGCTGCGCAGGGGGCTCCCGGCAGCGGCATCCCAGCGGGATCGCACCCCCTTTCCCCTTCCCCATCCATCACCCTCCCTCCGGCCGCCCGACCCGCTCCCAGTTGTGCCGCCGGGGATGGCGCCGAGCTCCCGCGCTCTCCGCGCTC
>VZTF01008313.1:168689-187892 GCA_013397755.1 Cnemophilus loriae
CAGGATCCCCGGATGTCGGCCGGAGCGGGGCCGTTACGGCTATTCCACCCCCCTCCGCCCCGGGCCCCGCGCCGCGCCGCGCGTGCGCCGGGCGCGCGGGAGCGGCGCGCGGGACGGTGACGTCATCGGCTCCGCCCCTGTCCCTGAGGGGGAAAGGCTGGCGCGAGAGCTGGGGGCGGGTGTTCCCCATCCCTATCCCAATCCCTATCCCAATCCCGATCCCGATCCCAATCTCCATCCGAATGCCGATCTCGGTCCTGTTCCGATCCAGTCCGGATCCCGGTCCCGGTGCGGTGGCGGCAGCTGCTCAGCCCACCTGAAGGCGATGGAGCGCACAGTGGGTCAGGAGGCGCTGGCGGGATCGACCTCGTCTCCCTGAATCGCAGAATCGTTTAGGTTGGAAAAGATCTCTGGGATCATCGAGTCCAACCTATGAGCCAACACCAGCGTGTCAACCAGACGACGGCACTGAGTGCCATGTCCAGTCATTCCCTAAACACCTCAAGGGACGGTGACTCCATCACCTCTCTGGGCAGCCCGTTCCAATGTCTAATCACCCTTTCTGTGAAGAAATTCCTCCTGATGTCCAACCTGAACGTCCCCTGGCACAGCTTGTGACTGTGTCCTCTAGTCCTGAGGGACTCTTACTCGCCTGAATCAGAGCCCCGCAGGATTTCCNCGGTCCCGGTGCGGTGGCGGCAGCAGCTCAGCCCACCTGAAGGCGATGGAGCGCACAGTGGGTCAGGAGGCGCTGGCGGGATCGACCTCGTCTCCCTGAATCGCAGAATCGTTTAGGTTGGAAAAGATCTCTGGGATCATCGAGTCCAACCTATGAGCCAACACCAGCGTGTCAACCAGACGACGGCACTGAGTGCCATGTCCAGTCATTCCCTAAACACCTCAAGGGACGGTGACTCCATCACCTCTCTGGGCAGCCCGTTCCAATGTCTAATCACCCTTTCTGTGAAGAAATTCCTCCTGATGTCTAACCTGAACGTCCCCTGGCACAGCTTGTGACTGTGTCCTCTAGTCCTGAGGGACTCTTACTCGCCTGAATCAGAGCCCCGCAGGATTTCCCGTTGGAAGCGCAACCTCTGGCAAAATCAGCAGCGGATTACCACTAATGAACGCATAATGGGTTTAATAATCCCAGGGGTTTCAGCCCCTTTTGATGGAGGCTGGCCTGTGGACAAAAGACGTGGGAGTGTGTTCATGGAGCGACTCCCCCACCAGTCTGCGGGGAACAAATTGAGAGGAGAAGCTTTTAGACAAAACCTCTCTTTTGTCTCAAGGAGGGGAGGAGGATACTCAAGGAGGCTGCGGTGGGAGAGGGGTGATTCTGGGAGGAATGGCTAATTCCAGCAAGCCAGGGCTAAACCTCGTGGCTGGAGATTTCTGAGGCGGAGTGTGTGCCAGGAGGAGTACTTCAAGGGGAGGATTAGGAAGACACGGTAGCTCTAAGGATGTGAAAAAGGAACAGAGGGAGAGATGCTGAGGAGGACTGGGAAAGGTGAAGTGGGTGCTTAGCAAGGTTGTCTAGATAGTTTCCATCTTTAACAGCAGTCACAGCAAACAGCCATATGTTAATGGCTTTAAACCGAGAGTAGTTCTAGATTAGAAATTATGAAGAAATTTATTGCGAGGGTGGTGAGGCCCTGGCACAGGTTGCCCAGAGAAGCTGTGGCTGCCCCATCCCTGGCTGTGTCCCAGACCAGGATGGACGGCGCTTGGAGCAACCTGGGATAGTGGAAGGTGTCCCTGCCCGTGGCGGGAGGTTGGAACTGGTAGGTCTTTAAGCTCCTTTCCAGACCAAAGCGTGCTGTAAACTGAATGTTCGGAGAGCCCTCCAATTGCTGGTTATGTTCCCACTGTCAACAACCATCAGTGCAGTTCATCAGCGACTGAGGGCAGTTTATTGAGGGCTCTTGGGCAAATCAGACCTTCAACAACAGCGAAACCCTGCCTGGAGAGAGCTAAAAGAGCTATGAAAAATACAACAAAACCTCATCACTGTATGGCTTTCCTGTGATAGATAAACTGACCACGTTTCGGTACGATTGCAGAATCTCCATTTCCCGTTGCTGTCTGTGGCTGGATGGAATGTTTGGACCCGATCTCTCTGTATTCACCCTAGTCGTGATCGTTATCAAGATACTGAGCACCGATCAGCCATGCTCAATATTCTGTTGACTATTAAGGGCCTTTAGTTTAGAAATTTCGGGCCTTTGTAGTTAAATGCAGTAAAATTTGTTGGCGGAAACAGACCTTTAGAGAGATTTAAGTGCAAACCCTAACCCTTCCCTTCCCAAGATTACACAGAATTGTTCCTGCAGGCATGTGCCATGTTTCTTTACCTTCTCCACTTAAAAATAAATGTAAATTTTCACCCCCGTTTTCCACTTTAATAAAGCTCTCCTAGCACTTTGAATTATATACAATAATGGATTTCATTTAGATTCCATGTTACCTACATCTGTGTTTTGAGTGGTTTTTTGTTCAAATAAAAGTGAATGAAAACATGGCCCTGGCCCTGTATCTTTCTGGTGATGCCCTGATTTTAAGCTGCAAGAATGTAATGGCAGCAGAGAGTTTGCTGCTCTCATTTGCTATTTATACATTTTTAGGGGAAATTGGACTAAGTCAAATTGCCACAATATTTTCTTAAAGCATAACTTTTATTTAGTTCCCTAGATTTGCTTGGCCTGTTGCACTGACAATGGTAATAAATATTTACAAGAAATCCAAGCATAATAAAACTGCTGTGTATATCATATCCCTCTACTAAACGTATTTGTAGCTGATGAGACTACATCTCCCAGCATACAACTCTTTATTTTCTCTTTAGCTGTACATCAAGTTGTGATACAGATGGTTGGGACCTGTAGTCACCACACTCATTAGCACCACAGTAACAAGAACCATTGTGAAACTCAGCTCTGTGTCATAAATAATTTATAAGTTATTGAGAAGGATCATATTTCACTGTTTGGAACAAGAAGATTCTTTTAGCATTATAGTAATATTTAAAATTATGTGCTGCTCCCCAACCTATTTTTAGAAAATATTATTTCTGGACAATTTTAGTTCTGTTTCCTGTTACAGCTTTTAAAAAGTCTTTAGATGGATGGCAATTGCCAAGAGTATTTCTGAAAAAAATAAAAAAAATCTATGTATCTAAATAAACAGCTTTTTGTCACCAATGCACACTCAGTTATTGCAGGCAGGAGGATGACTTTGTCCAGTCTATTCATTAAAACTCAATTTAGAAAATTCCACACTTAGCCCGATGAAGCCGTTCCCAATGACATCATTTCCCATAAAAAGAGAAAATGGGACCACAGTTGCTACTGGGATCACATGGCAATTTAACTGCACTTTGGAATCAGTTTCCATCGTTATGGCCATATTCTGTACGAGCCTGCTGTAATCTCTGCACGCTGTATTGCCCAACACCCCTTTTAACTCTTTCTGGTTTAATACCAGTGATTAAACTTCTCTTATCATCAGATATCTCATGAAGTGTCGGAGTTTTGTCTGTTTTCCTCAAACAAGGGACTTTTAGTACCAATATCACAGAATCACAGGGTCACAGGATCTCAGAATCACAGAACAGCCAGGTTGGAAGGGACCTCTGGAGATCACCCAGTGCAACTGCCACCAAGGCAGGGTCACCTGGAGCAGGTAACACAGGAATGCGTCCTGGTGGGTTTGGAATATCTCTGGAGAGGGAGACTCCACACCCTCCCTGGGCAGCCTGTTCCAGTGCTCTGCTGCTGTCAACGTAGGAAGTTCTTCCTTGTGTGGAGGTGAACTTTTTTGTGTTTTGGTTCATGGTCTTATCTCCTCATCCTGTCTCTGGGCACCACCAGTAAGAATCTGCTACTGTCCTCATGACATTCACCTTTGAGGTATTTGTATGCATTAATGAGATCCCCTCTCAGCCTCCTTTTCTCCGGACTGAACAGGCCTAGCTCCCTCGTAAGAGGGATGCTCCAGACTCCTGATCATCTTTGTGGCCTCTGCTGGACCCTCTCCAGTAGAGCTTTGTCTTTCTTGAACGGAGCAGACCGGAACTGAACACAGGGCTCCACATGTGGCCTCACTAGGGCAGAGTAGAGGTGGAGGATCACTGTTGCAACTGTGAACTGTTGCATTGCACCATTTAGATTTCTTGACTTCTAAGAGAAAAAAACTGAACTTCTCTCATGTGAAACCTTGGTTTCAGCTTGCCTTACTTACTGTCCCTGTTTCTCCTGTCTTATATGGTCTGCCATGAACATCTGATGTAGGTGGGAAATAATACATTTCAAGTTACTCTGCAGCCTAAAAAGTTGGTAAACTGTGGGGTTTTGTTTTGTTTGGAAAAGGATTTGTATCACCTGGTAATACTCATCTAAATATTAGGTGTATAATCAAGCTGCTGTCCAGGCTGCCTTGGTTTGGTGGAAGGAGACAGGTGATCATTACTCTCATGTTTTCGCTGGTGTCTGGAGCAGGTTGGGTGAGTTATTTGATGGTGACTTTTTTTCTCTTTTGTAGTTTCTGTGAGTTCAGAAGAAGCTACTTAGAGTAGATCTTTAATTTTTAGATAGCTAAAATTAATTAATTACCTTAGACCTTAGAGATGCTTAAAAGTTATCTACAGAAATCTTCGTATTAATGATGTGTGTGACCTGTAATAGTGTGATCTTGCCACAGCTTCATGTTTGGCTTGGGAAGTACTGATGCCCTGCCCCATCCTGTCTCCAGGGGGCTGCACCTATTTTTGGAATCTCAAAGCCAGACGGATGATTACACTGCAGGCTTCCTGTCTTCCCGGTGCTATTCCTGCAGCACCCTGGTGTGATGACACCTGTAGGGATCTGCTCAGGCAGCTGTGCCATTGGGAACTCCATAAAATGCTGGTACTGTAGCGATGATTAATAATCATGTGATGTTTAAATCAGCAAAAGCACACACCTAGGGTGTATCCTGCATCCAAACTGAATTTATCTGAAGGATGTCACAAAGATTTTGGTCATCACATGCATACATCCTGCATTCTTGAAATGCAGCACTTTGGATATAGTTCTGTTTCTGCTGGACTCTTGAAAAGTGCTTCCCAACCTGCCATACTTTGTTTCCTCTGAGACCACATCCATGCTCTCCTGATCACTTTAAAAAACTACACTTATGATCTCATTTAAAAACCAAATGCTGGTAATTTTCAAACTACAAAATTAGGTACAAAATCATTAGGGCATCACAATGTGGTTTTCTTATTTTAGCTGTAAGAGAAAGCAAGTGATGCTCAGTCATGAGTTTTATTTTTCCAGGGAGAATTTGCTGATGGAAGTAACCTACAATTCAAGAAAGTCAGCAAAAGCAAAGTACAGTAAAGACCAAAATATCAACAGAAGCAAAATCCTTTTATGCTGAAAATTAATATAAAACATATTGAATATAGAAACATAATAAAAATACAAAGCTTGTAAAAATAAGCACAATAAAAATACAAAGCATAATAAATATAAGCATAATACATAATAAAGCATATAAAATGCAAGCATATAAAGTATATATTATACATTAATATAAGATAAAAAGGAGAATAAAGGTAATATATTTACCATTAATGTAAATTAGTATATAAAGATATTATTAATATTCTAGAATACGGGGGAGGAGTCATCCCTCCGTTTTTCTTTTTTTTGTGTATGAAATATGGGAAAAGCATGGCATCTCCCAGTTTCTTCAAAAGCCCAAAGATGACAAAAATCCAGGCAGCTCAGGAAGAGAAATGCAGTTTATTGAGGTTTTCAGAGCTCATCTGCAAAGCACCTGCATTTCACATGGTTCCTTCTATCTGTAGGAAAATGTCACCAAAGACCCAGTGGCTAGGAAAATTTGCTTTCATGTGACATGGGGAAATTAAAAAAGAATGTTAATATAGTCTACAGGCATTTTAAAGAAAATGAAAAATGAAGAGAAAGAAGAAAAACATTTAAACAGTGATTTTTCCCCCTCTCCCTTTAGAATCTCTGCTGCCTTGGTAGTTGAAATGGAAAAGTCTTGCTAGAAAGCCTGTGTGTCCTGAACTTGTTATGGAAAAAGGGACAAAATAACCGTGTTTGATGTCTGAAGAAGCTGACATGGCTTGCCTGGCTATGCCAATTCATTTTGGCCCCTGTCCCTGAGCTCTCCACCAGTTTCACGGCAGTACAATGCATATGGTCTCTTTGGGACCATCTGTGCTTCTCCGCAGCACAGAAACCATCAATCAGCTTAAAGCCACATTAGGAGACAACATAAGTTGATTTGAAGTATTTTAAAGGCTGGGGTAGATTAATACTCAACAGGACTCCAACAGGGATACCTTCCACAGTTCTTTCCAGCGTGGAGGGATACACTTCATTTAATCTTCATCACTGAACACCAAGAAATGCCTGTGGCTTGGTATTTATTTTCTCAGAGTCTGATTTTCTTGACAAGATCTTCCTTTGCTACAAGCCAAGCTGTGAAATGGAGAACACCCAGAATATTTTACCATCCAGGCTTTTGCCTATTCCATTCATTAGACGCTCTTCTCTTTTCAAAATGTGAGAGCACATGGAAGCTGCTGGTTTTGTTTGCTCTTGGTCCGTGCAGGGGAGGCCTCACCGTGCCCTCACTGGAGCCGGTGACAAAGCTGCCACTGACCTCAGCGTCGCAGGATCAATCCCCCGGTCATTAGCGCGTTGTAAAAACCGCTCTTACCCAGCCAATTGTAATGGGCCTGCCCACAATTGCCGGTTGTTTAACCCAAAAATTAGCTTAGCAATCATAGCTGAAATTACATGTCAGACTGTTGATGTGTAAGAATACTTCATCCTGAGTCATCGAGAGTCTTATGATGCTCTTAAGGGGTTTATAATTATTAACATCCAGGCAAGAGACTCTGAAATTTGATAAAGACTGGAATTTCCCAGATGTGAGGGAGATTAGTTCGGATGAGAGGATAAGATTTATATTCTGTAAACTCCTTTTTTTTGTCTTTTGTCTTACCAGACCTTTTCTTCCTTCAATAGTCGCATGTAGTCATCTTCTTTGTACGACCAAACACAATTTACGCTTTGATACATTCATTCACATAAATGTGTTTAATCAGTTGTCTCTTTTAACAAGCTGTTAGCTGGGACACAGCTGAGCAGATGAATTTTTTTTTGTGTCAATTAAACAGTTAAATTAAGCTAAAAGCAACATGTCAGAATCAAATAACCAAGGCATGGAGATATTTGAAATTTAAACATTATTCAGTATTTTGCAAAATTGGTTTTCCACATTACCAAGGATTCTGGAGAGTCTCGGATTTAAAGGATAATCCTGGTCTGGAGCTGGATTTTTGCCAGCTATGCCTTTTTTTATTTGACAGTATAACCAAAGTTTAATTTTAGTTTCATTACATAGGTGCTGATGGGGTATGACTAAGAAGTAAAGACATTGTTTCATGTTTGCTGGCATAAGGGACATGGTAAAAATGGATATGAGATCACAAGTTCCATGTGTTGGCTTTCTTAGGAAAGCGAAACAAGCAGCAATTTGGATTTTTAGCATTTTTATGACAACCCTCGCCCTGCAATGACAGTGTTGTTTCTGTGGGGATGGTGCAGAACAAAATATTAGCGAAGCAACCGTGGCCATTATGAAAAGAAAGTGCTTGTTGTGCAGTTCAAGCCCAGAGTCTGAGGAGAAAGAACCTATCAGGAAAGGAAAATCTCGTACTGCAGGTCACATTAGCATACGTTCTTTTGGAGAACATTTAAGTGCAAGTAATGTGGTGCAGCTTCATATCAGAGGATTACTCAAAACACGGATGCTACTTGGAAATAATCCAAGTCTCCACCCTAACCAGAAAGGTATCCTTCCTTCTCAGGAAATTTCAATTAATCCAAGGGATTAGGAGGACAGCTACTTCTTCAGGGACTGTGAATGTGATTTCTCTTAAGGATTTGAAACACGTTTGTTTCCTTGCTTGTTTGCTTTCTTTGTAGTATATGACTCCTGTGTTTATTAAGATAAATCTGTGTTTCCATTCTCTTTGTGTGTGTAAAGGCATTCACTATATTTTTACAAACTCATGCTTTTTTTTTGCATTTTTTAACCTTCATAGGAATAATCAAAATAATTGGCTAGTACTTGACATTTATTGTGTTGTAATTACTCCCTTGTGTTGTTTTACTCTGTTTCATGTTGAAGATAAATAATAGGATCCCTTGTAAGAGACAAGATAAGGAAGAGGGAAAAAGCTTGTCTTACAAAGAAAAATGATGAGATGAAAAAGGGAAAGCAGTGGCCATGTTAATTCACAGCAGTCTGCTGAAAACAGGATTGGAACCATTAGCTCACTCTACAGGGGTCACAGGATTGCCATTCTATTACATAAATTTCAATTATTATAGACAGTGTCTCAACATGAAAGCAGCAGTTGACCTGAGCTGAACCCACGTTAGACAAGAGGCTCACTACCAATAACACTTGGCAAATGAGATTTTTCCTGCAAGTGCAAACAGAAAAGTGGAGTTACACCCCCCCAGAGCACTGAGCAAAACCCTGCTCTGCTGGTGACTCTCTGGGCAGGATTTGTGACTACTCAAAAGAGAGCAGTTCTCATCCAGCTGCAGAGACAACCTATTGAGAAACTCATAGTTAAAAAAAAAAAAAGCAGTTTCTAGTGTTGCCTACAAAAATAAAGTTTAGTAGCTTTTCTGAACATGAATCCAAAAAGCATTCAAGTTGATTCAGTACCTTTCAAGTTAAGCTCAAGATCCCCACTGACTTTAGCAAGTCTGGATTGCGTTTAAATTTCTTGTTTGCTCAGGGAAGCATTAGAACTGTCAAAGTAACTTCCATCAGGTTAAGCTGGATTAATGATAAAGTAGTCACTTACCATAAAATCATGGAATAATTTTGGTTGGGAGGGACTTCTGGAGGTCACCTAGTTCAATTCCTGGCTGAAAGTAGGTCGAATGAGGAGTTGCTTAGGTTTTTGTCCAGCTGAGCCATAGAATCATGGAGTATACTGAGTTGGAAGGAACATGGAGTCCAGCTCCTGGCCCTGCACAGAACAATCCCAGGAATCCCACCCTGTGCCTGAGAGTATTGCCCAAACACTTCTTGAGCTCTGTCAGGCTGGTGCTGTGACCACTGCCCTGAGGAGCCTGGTCCAGTGCCCAACCACCCCCTGGGTGAAGAACCTTTTCCTAACATCTGACCTAAATATCTTTGAGAATGGAAATCCCACCTGACTGGGCACTTGTTTTTGTGCTTCCCATCAGAATTTCCTGTGCCATAATTTGTGTTGTCTCTTATCACCATGTATCTCTGAACAGAGTCTGTGATTGAAGGCAGAAATAAAACCTTCCCTTATCCTTCTCCCCTTACAGCTGAGCAAAGTCAGTTCTCTAAGCCTCTCTCCACCTTGGTTGGCCTCCACTGCCGTTTCTCCAGTACGTTCAAGAATTTACTTACCCAGGGCAGGTAACAGGAGGCTGCTTACACAGCTTTGATTTAAATACCTGTGGCTAGGATCTTGCCTGTTGCTGTGACGTGTGAAATGCTTTTTAACATCATTAAAAATCCCACCCATGCAAAATAAACCATTATTGTCTTTTGTGGCTCTCCTGAACCTCTTTGGGTTGACACCTGTGCTACCACACTTTTCTGCCTGGTCCTGGGCAGTGCAGGAAACATTTTTAGGGGTTGGTATTAGTTAGAGCAGTCTTGGAGCTTCTTTTTCTTGGTTTTGGATACCAAAAAGGAACTGCTGGAGTACTAGGTGCACCAAACTTTCCTTCTCCCAGCATGTGCCAGCATGTCCTGTCCTTAGCCTGATTAAGAAGGCACTGAGCTTTAATTCACTTCTCTGACACCCAGGGATTTCCTCAGATAATTAGATCTCTGTTTTACAGCGTTGCTGGAATGGGTGTTAATATTTAGCCATTGTAACTCCTCACCTGTTTATCTCCTTCAAATATGTGCTGTCTGAGCAGGACTTACTGCCTCTGGCTTTTGTTAGCTGAGATCCACAGAAAAACCCCATCCCCAGCAGCCTATGCTTCTCGAGCTCCTTACATAATATCTTCATTAAAATGCCAATCACAGGGTGGTGCTAAGAGCCAGATCAGACTGGGATCAGCTTTTTAGGCCATGTTCACTTTTGGACTTTTTGCCTGAGAAATTCCACAGGTTCACATGCTTGATTATGCAATTATTTTCTTGAATTAATTTTAAAAACTTCCCCCATGCTGAGTTCACAGCCCCAAAGCTGGTCTTCCTTGTGATTTATATTCTGATAGTAAAAGGTTAAGAAAGAGAAATCTGGATTTTTTTCTTAAAAAGGTTCGTTGGTAATGAAAAATCCCTGGTATTTTGTGTTTTGCTTTGGGAAGACCAGCAGAGGGGGCCTAAGCCAGAGAGCAAACCCCTTCCCGGATTTGTGCTGGAATTGTGAACAAGATCAGTGTAAAAAACCCCAAACAGCCCCACTTTATTTTAGCTGTCTATTAAAACCAGAGAAGAATACACTTATGAAAAGGAAGGGAAAGTAGCTGTCTTAGGAAAACTGCACTATTAAGAGGCTGTCCAAAAAGTAGTACTAATTTATAAGGGAAAAAAAGATTGCCAATTGGGAAAGAAATTTTAATTATATGGTCCTGTCATTGGCTAACAGCTGCTAAAGGACCCATTCTCTGAAGTATCTTTTCGTGGGTTTTGGAAGACATTCTCTCCACAAGCTACTCAAGTTACCTCTGTGTCAGAAGATGGAGGAAGAAAAATTCTTTCAGTGCAGGATTTAGAGCTGGCTCCCAACTTATGTTCCCTGGCCACCCTCACAGTGGAGTTTGTTTCTGCTGACTATAGCAGGTGCTTAGGGAGGCAAAACTCTGAAGAATCAGCCTTCTGGAAATACTCCTTTTCCTCCTCCTGCCCCTCACAATGTTCAATGTTGCGAGAGAGGAAGTTTTCCCTGTTCCCTGTGAGGAGTCCTTTCAGTTCTAGTGCACTGAGAGAGCCCACATGGAAAGAAACACTTCTAGACTCATCACAGCAGATTAAAATGGAATAAATATTGTATATATACAGATACTGAGAGAGGGATCTATACATATATAAAATTGCAGATGTGGAAAGGGAGTGCAAATCTTTCCATTGAGTCTGGTGACCTTGGAAAAACCACTCCAAGATGATAGACACAAAACAGGGATCCAAGAATCAGAACGTAAATAACAATGATATTGTCTGCCTCATCACCATGAGAAGATGGTTTGTTCTGTAGCAAAAAAGCAGAAAGCTGTTCCTTTAAAGCAAAACAGAATCAACAATTTCTATCTTGACTTATTCTAATGTTTCATTGGAATAATCATGAAGAATTATGTAGAAGTAATGTCACACAAACAAAATGCCATTATCATCAAATAGAGTTTTCTTCAATCCACCTGGACATGTTCTGTATTTCTGTTACTTAAATAAACACAGGTGATTTAGTCACACGCCTAATGTAAACTAAAAAAAGTATGTTATGAAAAGGAAATGGATAATATGACTCAAGGACTCTGGGTTCCATCACTGTCCCATTATAATAAACAAATCTTATCTTGGTATAGATGGCTCATCTCCTGCAGAAAAGTTTGGAGTTTTTCTGGATTTTTTTTTTTATTATTTCTCTGAGTAAAAGTGCTTTTAATGTCAATAAACAGGAAGAAAAGTCAAATTAGAGTGGTCTGGAGGAATGTGCAGGTCTCAGGCAGACCTGACTAGAGTTCACCCTTATGTGAAGGACACATCTTGATCACTTAAGTCACAATAAAATATCTGGTTATGGCCGGGAGGGAGACTTGATGTGCAGGAGTTCTTTGTCTGGAGGCAAACGTTGTCCTTTAAAAGTAATGTGCCTCTTTTAAACACATACAGTTAATGCAGGTGTCAGTGAATGCTCACAGAGCACTTTGCAAACAAAACCCAAAGCCAAGCACTTTATAATCAAATTGGAAAGTCATGGATGTGAAATTGGGAAGAAGGGCAGGGCCAAGCGCAGCTGCAGGTGGCTGGGATCACTGCAGAGTTTTACTGCTTCAAACACAAATGTCACACCAGGTACAAGGTGGAAAATGGCTCTTGCTTCTTATATTGAGGAAATCCTGCCCAGGATATGCCACAAAAAGTCACTGACCAACAACCAGGAATCATCTACTTCAGTGCCTGAAGATGCTCCTATTTTGTCCTGGCTGTCTGAATAAGCATTGTCTTACTCCTGTGTATTTTATATTGCTATTTTGTATTTTTCTGTGATGCTCTGTTGTTATGTTTTTCTATATATTTTTCTATGTTTTTTTTTTTCTTTCTGAGGGAGCAAATAGTGGGGTGTAAGGAGGGGAGAGGAGGAGAGAATGATTTACTCACAGTTACGCTTTGTTTAACTAAACAGTTGCAAAGACTTGTGTAATCACCTTTGCTCCATCTTTGCTAGCAAGAAAAGCAAACTTTGAGCTTTCTAATACTGAGACTAACTGGACTGACCTGGCTTGTGTGTAGCTGATGTCCCTCAGACATACCCCACACTCCTTGGACAGTGTTTGTGTGTAAAGCCATACCAGGAGCCTCAGTAACAGACTGAAAGTATGGATGATCAGATGCCAGTGTATGACTCCACACTCTGGCCCTGTTTGACTGGTACAGATGCAGCTTACTCTGGGGAAAAAAAGTGCAGTTTCTCTAGTTTATCATCTATTGCTTGGGAACAGGTTGTATTAATCTATAAAATAGTGCCTCACAGCTGTATTTACTGTTTTGCAAATGGATAGAAGACACAGTATTTCAACTTGTCCTAATTGTTCAGCCTGGAGAAGGCAAGGCTTCAGGGAGTCCTTAGAGCACCTTCCAGTGCTTAAAGGGGCTCCAGGAGGGACTTTGGACAAGGGCCCAAAATGACAGGATAAGGGAGAATGGCTTTAAACTGACTGAGGTTAGATTAGAATTTAGGGAGAAATTCTTCCCTGTGAGGGGGGTGAGGCCCTGGCACGGGTTGCCCAGAGGAGCTGTGGCTGCCCCATGACTGGAAGTGTTCAAGGCCAGGTTGGATGGGGCTCTGAGAAACTTGGCCTAGTGGAAGGTGTCTCTGCCCATGGCAGAGGGGTTGGAACTGGATGATATTTAAGATCCCTTCCAACCCAAACCATTCTATGATTCCGTGATAATTAGAACTAGACTTAGAGTTTTAAATGGATGGGAGCTCACGCACAAAAGTTTAGCTAAACAAAGTGAAATGAAATGGATGCAAGTCATAAGCAAAATTAAGGAATGATTTCAAGGAAGAAAAGATGGGAGTTATTTTCTTAAAGTCTCTAAATTGCTTGAGAAAGGCAGCAGGCAGAAGGGGCTATGTGTGGAAAAAAATGAAGGTGGAACAACATGCTAAAAGCTGAAATGAGAGGCAATTAGGGAAGATAGGAATGCAGAGGCTTAAGTGCTGAAAACCTCAGAGACTTAAACTCAAGGTAACTTGGATGCAGAAAGCAGAGGGGCTTGTGCTGTTTGTAAGCAACAGGAAAAATTTCATTGACATAGTGTCAACAGAATTGTGCCTCGAGTCAGCATCAGATCACAATGATTGCCACATTTAAAGGGCTCAAATGGATGTTTCTTACCTAGGATACAGTTTTAGGTTTTCAGTAAATGCTATTACAAAAGAGATAACATTTTCTGAAGTAGTAATTTGTGGTTAAACGAGGTATAAAGTGAAACCAGTGGAAGGAAGGTATATATCCATTGTCTGATCAGACAGGTGTATGTAAGAAGCATTTTTGGCACTCTGTTACATTTACATGGGATTGTCTTTGCCTACATGTGTGTTTGTTTGTCTCCTCTTCAGGGAACACTAAACCATACAGCACAGACAACATTCTGAAGCAGATAGGATGGAGGCACGGCCTTACTTCACTTGCATTCATTTTATGACAGATTGTCCCTAAAGTTTTGTTTTCCTAAACAAAGCAAAGAGCTTTTCTCCTTATAAAGTATTCTGTTTTGCTCACAGTGAAAAAGGAAAGGGTGCTCTACTTACTGCTGTTCATTTTAGTGTTAGTGTACTCTCATAAATAATTGAGTGAAGTCAGAGCATTTTTCAAATCTGTGTTTTACATAGACACTGCAATAATCTCAGCTAATTGCACTGGAGCTTTATTCACTCTAATGTGGATCAAAGAAATTGCATCACAGCACTGTGGAAAATACTCACACCAATGCTGTCAGTATTATTAGCAGGGCTGGCAGCAAGCCATGTGAGGCCCACCTTGTGAACATTCCAAAAGGAAGCACTTCACCCATAAATCTGGGAAAATTTACTCATTTTATAGAATCACAAAATGGTTTGGTTTGGAACGGACCTGAAAGACCATCTCATTTCAACCCCCTGCCATGGGCAGGGACACCTTCCACCAAACCAGGCTGGTCCAAGCCCCATCCAACCTGGCCTGGAATACTTCCAAGGCTGAGACAGCCACAGATTCTCTGGGCAACCTCACCACCCTCACAAGGAAGACTTTCTTCTTAATATCTAATCTAACCTTGCCCTGTCTCAGTTTAAAACTGTTGCCCCTTGTCCTGTCACTACACGTTTTGTAACCTGACTTTGTGTTTCTTATAAGCCCCTTTATATATTAAAAGGCCACAATAATGTCTCCGTGGAGCCGTCTCTTCTCCCAGCTAAACAAGTGCAACTCTCTCAGCCTTTTGCCACAGGAGAGGTGCCCCAGCCCTCTGGCCATTTTCATGGCCATTCTCTGAACTGCTCCAACAGGTCCACACCTTTTCTGTCACAGGAATCCATAGCTGGACACAGACCAGTTGAGGTCTCACCAGTGCAGAGGGGGAAAATGTGGGCTGCAACATCACATTGCCAGCTTATGTCCAATTTTTCACTCATCAGTGTCCCCAAGTCTTTCTCTGCAGGGGAGCTTTCAGTCCTTCCATTCCCCAGTTCTACTTCTGCACAACATCTCCTCAATACTGCACAGCTGGAGAAAAAATATATATATATAGAAAGAGCAATCCAAATATATATTTCTGCCATATTGCTTAAGAGACAGAAGGCAGCTTATCTTGCTTTTCTTCACACTAAGTGTGTCAGTATAATCTGTGTAACTCTTGAGAACAAGGCTCGTTATCATACTATGTGCTGAGTTTAATTGACCTGTTATCTGCTGCCACCAAGACAGCATGGGAAACTCAGCAAGGCTCACGGAGGGTGTGGCGCAAGACTGTGACCTCCCACATTAGTAACTGCTGGTGATTTTGTTTTCAGAGCCTTGCACTCCAGCTTTACATTGCCTCTTGCACTTCCCAGCTGCAGGTAAGCACTTTGTGCAGATATCAGAATGTGTTTGCTGGACTCCGAAGTGCCATCTGCATCAGCCACAGGGCAAAGTGCAGCAGAGCTGTCATTCATGCTGCTGATGTTCAGGTTGACTTTGGTTGACTTTTAAAAGCTGTTAGCAGTGATGGCCTCTTCAGAAAGTGAAAATTAGCTTTTCATGTGAAAACTAAGTTCCGGCATTATAAGCCAAAATTTTTTTTGGTCTCCCTTGGAAACTAAGGTATTGGTCAAATCCAAGAGCTCTGTTATGATGTGATCCTTTCAGAAATCATAGAATCATTAAGGTTGGAAAAGACTTCCAAAATCGTCGAGTCCCACCTTTGACCAAACACCACCTTCCAACTAAACCATGGCACTGAGTGCCACATCCCGTTGTTTCTAGAACACTTCCCGAGATGGTAACTCCACCACTTCCTTGGGCAGTCTGTTCCAATCCTTACCCATGGTTTCAGTGAAGAAATTTTTCCTGATGTCCAACCTGAACCTCGTTCCAAGGCACAAGTTGAGGCTGTTTCCTCTTGTCCCATCCCTTGTCCCCTTGGAGAAGAGCCCAACTCACACCTGGCTCCATCCTCCTGTCAGGGCGTTGTAGAGAACAAAGTCTCCCGTGAGCCTCCTTTTCTCCAGGCTGAACAACCTCAGCTCCAGCTGCTCCTCATATGACCCTCCAGATCTTACCCCAGCTCTGTTGCCCTTCTCTGGGGGCTCCAGCACCTCAATACCTTTCTTGTACTGAGGGCTCAAAACTGAACACAGGATTCAAGGTGTGGCCTCACCAGTGCCGAGTAGAGAGGGATAATCACTTCCCTATTCCTGCTGGCCACACTATTTTTGATAGAGGTCAGGATGCCATTGGCCTTCTTGGCCAGATGTTCCACTTCACTTTGGTAGTCTGTCGAACAGCTCTTCCCTAAGAGCTTGCTGGCTCTGAGGCAGCTCTGCTACTCTCAGCTCTCAAAGTTGTACTTCCAGCAAGGAATATCAGAGCACTGCTGGCCGTAAAGGTTAGACTGGAAGTGGCAACTTTGCAGTCCCATCAATGTCTTGCCAGTTTCCTTAGGGTTAAGGAGAAATCTTAGTCTGCCATGGTTCAGACTAGCCGTGTGTAAAAGCTGCAGCCTGTGGTAACTTCACTGCTGGTGGAGATCTCAAAAGAAATCTTTTGAATAGACTTGAACAGAAAATTCCTTAAGTATACTTACTTATGTCATTAAGATAATACTAACGAGATGAGCGTATTTACTTTTTGTAAGTTGTAAAACAGCAAGAATGGGCAGTACCTTGTAAAGGACGTTGTAAGTTTTCCAAGCGCTCTCCTTTCCAAGCTCAGGTTGACACCAAGCAGGAACTTCATGCCTGTCTCAGGGACAGGACATAAAATCCCCACTGATGGTGACTGTGCAGGTGTACAAATGCACAAAAACTCCCTAACTCAACCTTTTTTTGTCAACAGGAGAAATATGTTTTACTCAGTTTTGTTGTAAATGAAGGGTTGAAGCACAGAGTTAACAGGATAAATTCTCACCACTAACCAATCACAAGATGCTGAAACTTCATCACAAAACGCTTGTGAGCTTCTCCTACTCATCTTTTCTGTGCTCAGCCCCAGCTGCTGCATTCCTGTGTTTTTGGGGATAGCTGGGAAAACCCCCACTGGGAGTACACTGTGCAGCTGCAGTGTACATCCTTTTCCAACTTTATACTGCCTGTTTGGGTGTGTTGTGATGCAAAGCTCCACGATCGAGTGTGCACCCCCTGCATTTAGCACAAGGAGGAAATGAGACCCAGAAAACACTTTAAATTACTTGCTATTTATTTTTATTATTTCTATTTTCTAAGATATTAAGGTTCCTTTACACTGTGCATTGCACTAATGCAAGATAAATAGTTCTCAGCTCAGTAAAACAGGAGAAAACAGATGAACATAAAGAATAGCTGTTAGCTATAGCTGTGTAACTGTGAACAGTCAGTTCTGTGACTTCCTTTATACCCTTCAGAGTCCTGTTTCTATTCTGAACCACCACAAACATTTAATTTACAATTATTGGTTTGGACATGGTTGGTGACTGGGGCTATTTACAGAAAAAAAGTATGTTGATGGTGTATTTTTATTTTCTATCACCTTTCCCTTGTCATATGGATTAGGTTTGGACTGATTTGCTGAAAAATCAGTAAGAACCTAAAGGTTCAAAGGTAGACTGCGGGATGTGTTTTGCCTCAAAAAGATGTAATGAAAATTTCATGGTAATTCAGGAGGTGATTCATTAATTCTTTGCTCACTGGTGGAGCTGGAACAGTCTGAGCAGCTGTGTGTGGTAAAGAGCCATCCTGTGCTGTGCCTGCTGCTCAGGGGCCTGAGCCTGTGAGATTTTGGGAACAGGATGTATGTCCTGTCCTACATAAGCTCTGCATGCATTTGTGTCATGTCTGGTGAGAAGCCAGGAATTACTGTGGGTTTCCCTTTTCATAGAATCATAGAACAGTTTGGGTTGGAAAGGACCTTAAAGACCATCTTGTTCCAACTGTGCTGCCATGGGCAGGGACACCTTCCACTACCCCAGGTTGCTCCAAGCCTGTCCAACCTGGCCTGGAACACTGCCAGGGATGGGGCAGCCACAGCTCCTCTGGGCAACCTGTGCCAGGGCCTCACCCCCCTCACAGGGAAGAATTTCTTCCCAATACCGAATCCAAACCTATCCTCCTTTAGCTTAAGACCATTCCCTCTTGTCCTATCATTGTACATCCTTGTAAAAAGTCGCTCTCCAGCCTCCTTTTTGTATCTGTACCTCCTCTCTTGAAATACTTTGGTACATCAAAGCAGTACGAACAGAGTTTTTCACCTCTGCACATAAGCACTAATAAATCTGTTGTGAAGAGTTGTAGATGAGTGGTGTGATGACCAGAAATGCTGCAATCCCCAGTGTTTCTAGCACTTGTGGGTATCCACCATCACGAATTTTGGAGCCCAAGGTCTGAAACGTTGGCCAGAGCGGTTGGATGTGAGAACTGTGTTTGCTTTCACAGGTGGGGAAGCAGGAGGCATGTCCAAGGGCAGCATTCCTGCAGGAACCTGGCCGGGAAAGGATGTGACCTGTCACAAGGGCCGGGAGGGTGGCTGCAGCTGGGCTGGAAGCCCTCGGAGAGCTCCAGAGCGGAACGGAATCGCAGGTATCTCGAAGGGACAGCCACGAGGCTCTCCAGGACAACAGGCAGTGTTTTTTGTTCTCTGAGCAGTGTTTGATCTCTGCACACCCAAGCCAAGCCCTGGATGCGGTCCCTCTTCCCGGGACGTGCGGTGCGCAGCGCTCTTTGCAGCGGGGAAAGGCCGGGCACCCCTGGCTGCCCCGGGGGCACGGCGAGGAGGGGAAACAAAGGGCTCCGCTCCCAGAAACCGACCTTCACCTCCCCTGGCCGCACGCTCGCCCTCTGCCCCACAGACCCCTGCTCTTATCGCCGCAGCCCTGGCCGCCGCGGCGCCGGCCGGGGAGCGCGTTCCGCTGCGGGGGGAGCGCGGCCGAGCGGAGCGGCGGGGGAAGGGAGGGGACGGGGAGAGAAGGGAAGGCAGGAGGGAGGCGGGGAGGAGGCCGGCGCTGGCTGCGGGCAGCGGGGGCGGCTCCCGATAAAGGGGCGCCGTGCGGGTGGGCGGCGGCGCGGCGGCGATGGCGTGGGGGTGCGCGCTGTGCCTGGCGCTGGCGGGAGGGGCCCTCCTGGCGCTGCTGGTGCAGCTGCTGCGCTGGCTCAGGGCCGACGGGGACCTCACGCTGGTGTGGGCCGAGAGGTGGGGGAAGAAGCCAGGTAATGCCGCCCGCCAGCAG